>SMDT01000276.1:0-192901 GCA_005392925.1 Aquilaria sinensis | reverse complement strand
AGAAGGCATTGAAGCCATTACTGGACGCAAAGCTAGCGGAAGATGTAGAGCCAAAGTCACGACTACTGTACATGCTAGCTGTCGCTTTTGAAATTTTCCTCCCCTTTTGGCAATAATGTACCCACTCCTGGCATGAGCTATAATTATGACTACTGTATATAATCGCCACTTTTGAAATTTTCCTTCTCTTCCGACAATCACGTACCTACTACTGACGTAAGCTACAGTCGCGATTACTGTGTATGCTAGTTGCTTTTGAAAATTTCCTCCTCTTTTTGACAATAATGACCAGAGTCATAATCACGGCTACTGTGTATAGCTGGCAATAATATCTCCCTTCTTAAAAATAAAATTATTGCTTTACCTCTATAAATATATCATCTTTTCTTCTTTTCTCATAAGGGTAAGGATAGGAATGGAGAAAACCTCAACTCGTAAATCCTGAAGTATTTGTGTATTTTCTGGGGCTTTTCCTGGAAAAGACGAAGAGTACTTAAAGGCAGCCAACCATTTGGGTAGAGTATTAGCTGAGCGTAAAATACATTTAGTTTATGGAGGAGGTAGTGTCGGATTAATGGGAGGCGTAGCATCAGCAGCATCTTTAGGAGGAAGTCAAGTTCTAGGCATTATCCCAGGACCTTTGAAGTTTATTTCTGGGGGCACGATCGGAGAGGAGTTAGTGGTCAAAAATCTGCAAGAACGTGTGCTACAAATGCTTTTAAATGCTGATGCTTTCATCGCTCTACCCGGCGGTTTTGGTACATTAGGAGAAGTCTTCCAAATTGCTTCCATGGCCCAACTTAATTTGCATAAGAAACCTATTGGGCTGTTGAATGTTAACAATTTCTTTACAGGTCTGATAGCTTTTGTGGATTATGCTATGCAGAAGAATTTTATATCAAGAGTAGCACGACGAATCCTAATATCTGCAACAACTGCTGAAGAATTACTTGATAAAATGCAAGCTTTTGTTCCTGAACCAGATCCAGCAATGATTCAGATAGACTGGACGCGACAGTCTTTCTCGACCAGTTCGATCCCATAATTGTCCTCTACTCACCCTGTTGAAGTATTGTGGAAGAAGAAGCAATCTGATCCGTTTTTCTTGTCCTTTAGTTTTGTTATCAGCATTTTCTTTCGTGTTTCAGTTTTTCTTTTCAGGGAGTTTCTTTACCTTGTAGGATAATTTCGTTCATGCTGATATTAAAACCATAGGACAATGCCTTTACGTTGGAATGGCTGAGTAAAGAGTAATTTTTATTGCTCTTGAGACGCATCCTATTAGGTCTACTAGGCATGACATTTTGTGGTAACTAAGCTTCAACCTTTTGGATGACATATCTCTCAAGCGAATCTATATTAGATGAACCTTGGATATTGATTCCAAACATCCATTCCCTCTACATAATTTGTCAGTGTTATTATCATCGCCGAGATTCACTCATTTTATCGAAGTCTAAATTTTTGCACTCGCCTATCATGAAGATCCACACTTTCAAATAAAATTATTCCAATTCTAATTGCTTTCATATAAATTTCGCCGAGGTCCTAAGGAAAGCTCCTTAGCCTCAAGTTCAATCAATTTTCATTCAACGATAGGACTGCTCCTATCGCCGAGGTTTTAAGGACGGAACCTTTGCCTCAAAATCAATCAATTTTCATTCAACGATAGGACTGCTCCTATCGTCGAGGTTTTAAGGACGGAACCTTTGCCTCAAAATCAATCAATTTTCATTCAACGATAGAACCTTTCCTATCGTTAGAGGTTCTAAGGACCTTTCCTTAAACCTCAAACAAACAATCAATTATTCAGTCCATCTTACAACGATAGGACTGCTCCTATCGTTAGAGGTTCTAAGGACCTTTCCTTAACCTTCAATCAATCAGTCCTCAAAATAGGAGCTTTCCCAAGGTTCAATTTTCAGTCCATCTTACAACGATAGAACCTTTCCTATCGTTAGAGGTTCTAAGGACCTTTCCTTAAACCTCAAACAAACAATCAATCATTCAGTCCATCTTACAACGATAGAACCTTTCCTATCGTTAGAGGTTCTAAGGACCTTTCCTTAAACCTCAAACAAACAATCAATCATTCAGTCCATCTTACAACGATAGAACCTTTCCTATCGTTAGAGGTTCTAAGGACCTTTCCTTAAACCTCAAACAAACAATCAATCATTCAGTCCATCTTACAAAGATAGAAGCTTTCCTATCGTTAGAAGTTCTAAGGACCTTTCCTTAAACCTCAAACAAACAATCAATCATTCAGTCCATCTTACAACGATAGAAGCTTTCCTATCGTTAGAGGTTCTAAGGACCTTTCCTTAAACCTCAAACAAACAATCAATCATTCAGTCCATCTTACAACGATAGAACCTTTCCTATCGTTAGAGGTTCTAAGGACCTTTCCTTAAACCTCAAACAAACAATCAATCATTCAGTCCATCTTACAACGATAGAACCTTTCCTATCGTTAGAGGTTCTAAGGACCTTTCCTTAAACCTCAAACAAACAATCAATCATTCAGTCCATCTTACAACGATAGAAGCTTTCCTATCGTTAGAGGTTCTAAGGACCTTTCCTTAAACCTCAAACAAACAATCAATCATTCAGTCCATCTTACAACGATAGAACCTTTCCTATCGTTAGAGGTTCTAAGGACCTTTCCTTAAACCTCAAACAAACAATCAATCATTCAGTCCATCTTACAACGATAGAACCTTTCCTATCGTTAAAGGTTCTAAGGACCTTTCCTTAACCTCAAACAAACAATCAATCATTCAGTCCATCTTACAACGATAGAACTTTTCCTATCGTTAGAGGTTCTAAGGACCTTTCCTTAAACCTCAAACAAACAATCAATCATTCAGTCCATCTTACAACGATAGAACCTTTCCTATCGTTAGAGGTTCTAAGGACCTTTCCTTAAACCTCAAACAAAACAATCAATCATTCAGTCCATCTTACAACGATAGAACCTTTCCTATCGTTAGAGGGACCTTTCTTAAACCTCAAACAAACAATCAATCATTCAGTCCATCTTAAACGATAGAAGCTTTCCTATCGTTAGAGGTTCTAAGGACCTTTCCTTAAACCTCAAACAAACAATCAATCATTCAGTCCATCTTACAACGATAGAACCTTTCCTATCGTTAGAGGTTCTAAGGACCTTTCCTTAAACCTCAAACAAACAATCAATCATTCAGTCCATCTTACAACGATAGAACCTTTCCTATCGTTAGAGGTTCTAAGGACCTTTCCTTAAACCTCAAACAAACAATCAATCATTCAGTCCATCTTACAACGATAGAACCTTTCCTATCGTTAGAAGTTCTAAGGACCTTTCCTTAAACCTCAAACAAACAATCAATCATTCAGTCCATCTTACAACGATAGGAGCTTTCCTATCGTTAGAGGTTCTAAGGATCTTTCCTTAAACCTCAGAGTTTCGGCGGCGAGAAAGTTCTCAACGCTTAACTAAGGTCGAACGAAATTTGGTAAACGACTTTGCATACATCATGTCCCATGAAGCATGCAAAGGGGGGCAGCTGTTGACACCGAATTTCGTTCGACCATTAAAAAGAAAAAATTTTTTTAAAAAAAAAAAATTTAAAAAAGGAGTAAAAAAATTAATTAATTATTATTTTTATTATTATTACTAAAAAATTTTTAGTTTAAAATGCATTTTTGTTTTGTGAAGATTTGATTTAAAATAATATATGTGTGTATATGTGTATGTTTGAATGAAAAAAAGAAAACTCCATAAAAATGACAAAATTAAAAAGTTTGAGGCAAAAATGACAAAATTAAAAAGTTTTAGGTAAAAATGACAAAATTGAGAAGTTTTGAGAAAAATTGATAAATTCTGAAAGTTCCAGGAGCATTGGGTAATTTTTTGCATCAATTTTGGGCCAGACGGACGTTTCTGGCCCAAATTAACAGAAAACGACAAAATTGTCAAAATCAGAAGCTTCAGGAACTTATCCAGAGTCTGAGAGACGTAAAGGACTGAAACTGTCATTTTACCAAATTAAAAGATAAGTTTGAATTTAATTAATTTTTAATTTTGAACAGTTAAGCACCCCTTCCCCTATAAATAGGGGTTCAAAATCTGTGAAGGACACATAAAAAAAAATAGAGAGAAAGATTAGAGCTCCGTTTTAGAAAAAGAGAAAATCTCAGCCTTATCCCTAGCCTCTCCTCCCTCTGCCCAGAAAGTCCCAAAATTTCTTTTTCTTGCGTTTTAGCCATCTTCTTCCTATTTCCGTTCTCTCTCTCTCCTTCGCTGTTTGCTGCCGCCACCCCATCCCGTCGCCGTCGCCTCCCCCGCCGTTGCCGTCGTGTTGCCGTCGCCGTCCGCTCCGCGTTTCCTCCTCCGGCCGTCCTCTTTTTCCTTCCTCCTCCTGCCGCCGCCGTCACCCTGCCCCGCCGCCGTCACCCTGCCCTCCCGCCGTGCCCCTGCCCCTCCGTCCTGCCATCACCCTGCCCCGCCGCCGTCGCCTCGCCGCCCCTCTCCTGGCCCGCCGTCGCCGCCAGCTGCCCCCCCCCTGCTGCCCGACGCGTTAACTCCTTTCTCAGAATTAAAACTTTAAATGTAAGGGTAAAACCCCTCATTTAATCCTTCATCTTTTTAATGTCTTTCTCTTTGGTCACTAACCTTTTATTTTTTTTCTTGCAGAATTAATTACTAATCCTTTTATCTTTACTTGTTTATTTATTATTGTTATTATTATTACTAACCTTTTTTTATTGTTGTTATTAATTAACTTTGTTACTAACTTACTAACCTTACTAACCTTTTATTATTGTTATAATTGTTACTAACTTACTAACCTTACTAACCTTTTATTATTGCTATAATTGTTACTAACTTACTAACTTACTAACCTTTTATTGTTATTATTGTTATTAACAACTAACTTACTAACTTTGCTAACTTTTATTATTATTGATAACAATTAACTCAACTAACATTACTAACTTTTATTTTTATTGTTACTAACAACTAACTTACTAACTTTGCTAACTTTTATTATTATTGTTGTTATTATTGTTAACAATTAACTCAACTAACATTACTAACCTTTATTTTTATTGTTATTAACATCTAACTTTACTAACTTTGTTAACTTTTATTATTGTTGTTATTATTATTGTGTTATTAAAGTGGATGGCCAAAAGGCCCCACTTTGTTATTATTAATTGTTTTTTTTTTGTGGTTAAATTTATTCCACTTTTAATAAAAAATAAAAACAAAACAAAAAGAATTTTATGTGAATAATTATTAAGGCTAATAAAAATCATTTTTAAAAAAAAAATTATCTTTTATTATTTTTGGAATACATGTTTCTTTTATTATTTCTTTAAAGATAACAAAAAGTTAACTTTTTATTCCTTTTTGTAAAAATTAATAAATAAAAATAATTAAATAATTCTAAAAATATACAAATCAATTCTTTTTAAACATATATTTAAAATTAATGATATTTAAAAAAAATTCAAGAAAAAAATAATAATAAAAATTATGATTAAAATTAATAATTAATTAAATAATTAAAAAATAAAATTTAATAAAAATTAAATTCCATGTCCAAATGATCCGCCAGGATCCATGGCTTGGAAAATATTTTTAAAATAAAGTATATAATTTTTTTTTAAAATATATTTTTTTAAATAAAATATATAAATAAAGTTTCTTTATTATTTAAAAAGAATAAAAGAATAAAAAAACTTTGGGCTAATATTTTACTTATTTCTTTACCCAGTGATATTTTATTTATTTCTTTTAACATAATAAAAATATAATTTTTTTAGTTTCTTTATTATTAAAAAAAATAAAAAGAATAAAAAAAACTTTGGACTAATATCTAGTAATATTTTACTTATTTCTTTAAAATAATAAAATGTAACTTTTTGACTCCTTTATTAAACAAATAAAAATTTTTAGCCAAATGATTTCCAATAAAAGGTAATAAAAATTAAATTTCTCTTAGATATTTTTTTTAGACTTATAAATTGGAAAATTATTTAAAAATATTTTATCAAACAAAAAGAACATAAAAATGAAATATAAGTATCAAGACTTTTATTTTAAAATATACATATAAGTTTTTGTTTTCTTTATTGAATAAATAAAATCTTGATTAAATAATTTCTTTTTGGTTTATCTTTTATCAAATAAACATAACATAAAATATAAATCTTTCTTTTATTTTTAAATCCATAATTTCTTTAAATAAAACCTTGATTAAATAATTTTTTTTTTGGTTTATCTTTTTTTAAATAGAAAAGAATAAACATAACATAAAAATATAAATCTTTCTTTTTTAATAAAACCTTGATTAATTTATTTTTTTGAATAAACATAAAATAAATGTCAAGATTTTTTTTAACTCTTTGATTTCTTTAAATTAACTTCTTATTAAAAAAAATTAATTACTTTTTATATTCTTTTATAAATTAAGTAATTCTTTAAATAATAAATATCCTTCATTAAACAAGAAAAATAAAAAAGAAAGAAAAGAAAAGAAAGAAGATAAGAAAAAGAAAAGAAAGAAAAGAAAGGAAAGATAAAATCAAGAAAAAAAAAAGAAAAGAAAGATAAGAAAAAAGAAAAGAAAGGAAAGAAAAAAAAAAAAAAAAATAAAATTTTTAGATTATTAATAAATCTAAAAATTTCATAAACAAAAAGAATTACGAATTAGTAATTAAACTAACAATTAATTCTATAATAAGTAAGAATGTAATAATTAATTATAAAAAAATTAATTTCCATATCCGGATGATCCGGCAGGATCTACGGTTTGGAAAACTTTTTTTATTAAATAAATTAAATAAATACAAAGATAAAAATCCATATTTACAATATGGATTAAATTATTTAAAAGTTCACCAAATTCCGTGTCCAAATGACTCGGCAGAGTCCATGGTTCGGAATCAAAATCTTCCGTGTCCAAATGACTCGGCAGAGTCCATGGTTCGGAAGTATAAAATTTCATACAAATTAATTAATTTAAAAAAATCCACTTTTCGATTAATCCAGTTAAAATTTCTAATTTTGAAAATTAACTGAAAATTATTTAAAAGCAAAGCAAAACAAAATTAAAATCAATTAAGGTGCCAATTTTTGGGCGTTTTAACAAAGTTGTTTTAACGTAACCGTACTCCCGATCCCCGAACTCTCGCAGACCATATTTTAGGTATCCAATCGACTTAAGAAAAACCGATTGGTGGCGACTCCCAAACACCCGACGTTGCCACACCTGGGACAAGTTCTATTTCTTCCGTTTCTACTTTTGCGAACTCTTCCGCCCCGCCCTTTCTTGGTTCTTCGGTCGGTAGAGTCCCCCCTGTTGTGGTTTGTGCGAAGTTGGCTGCTGGGGCCTTTCGGGCTTTGACAAACACCTTCGTGACCTCAGCTTGGTCGATGAATAATTTGGCGTCTCTGTCCTTAGTGGCGAAGGTGACTGTTAAGTACTTCACATCTGGGCGAATGTGCAAATTCCCTTGTGTTTGCCTTCCAAGGATGGCGTTGTACGACGAAGGGACATCCATGACGATGAACCTTGTCATTGTGGAGGCAAAAATTTCTCCTTTTCCGTTGACCGAACTCCCTCTCATCATCAGGGGAAGGTCGATCCAGCCGAGGACGGGCAGCTCTGAGGGTCCTATTCCAAAGGTTGGCGAAGTAACAGGCTTGAGGTCGGTGTTGGATATTCCCAAGCTTGGGAACAGATGCGAGAATAGGACGTCGGCGTTTGATCCATCGTCAAGCAATACCCTTTTGACGTCCCAATTTCCTATTCTCGTCATGACCAATAATGGGTCGTCATGAGGGAAGATGACGAAGGAACCATCTCTTCGGGTGAGTTTTTTCGATGGGCTTTGGTACTCCATCGTTGCTATTTCCCTAGCTTTCCTCTTTCTTCCCGAGGACGGCAGTCCAGTGGTGATGGTTTGTATTACCCCCGCCGAAGGTGGGAGGCACTTTTTTGGACTTCGGTTTCTCCTCCTGTCAGAGTCATATTCCTCTTCATCAGCCTTTCCTTCCTCCTCTCTTCTTGCCTTCGGCGAAGGCATTCGCAGATAGCGCCGAAGTTGGCCTTGCTTAATCAGCGACTCGATATACTTTTTCAACTGGAAGCAGTCTTCGGTGTCATGACCGTGGTCGCGATGAAACTGACAGAACTTCTTCATATTCTTTTTGTTGTCAGCGGTCATCGCCTTTGGTCGCTGAATCTGGGACCCCTGTTTCTCCATTGTCATGAGGATGTTGGTCCTTGTGGTGTTCAGGGGTGTAAAGTTCGGAGGAGGCTTCCTTCCCCTGAACCTCCGAGGTCGTCCTGTTTGCTCTGTCGGATACTTGGCTTGCTGGCTTGATCCTTCGGGGCGGGAATGATCGTTCTTCGGCCCCCCCATTCTTAGCTCTTCGGCTGTCATATGCTGCTCGGCCCTTCGGAAAAATTTGCCGAGCGTGTCCGGGGGGTCTTTGGAAAACTCATAAAACAGCTGCGAGTCCCTCCGAAGGCCCCGTATCATGGCGAGGATGCGTATTTCTGGCCGAAAGTCTGGAACACTTAGGGCCTCTCCGTTAAATCTTTCGACATAGTCACGGATGGTTTCCCCGTTCCTCTGTGCTATGTCAAACATCTGTACTGGCATCTTCGCCGTAGGACGACTTCCAATAAACTGCTGGGTGAAGGCAGTGGACAGCTCCTGGAACTCTCTGATGGTTCCTGGGGCCAGAGAGTTGTACCATGCTGTAGCAGGGCCGGCAAGGGTGACCTCGAAACATTTGCATAGGGTGGCATCGTCAGCCCCGTGCAACACCATGCTCCATTTGTACTTCATCAGATGGGCCTGTGGATCTGTTCGGCCATCGTACGTTTCTAGCCGAGGTACCCGGAAGTCACTGGGCATGGCTGCCTCGACTATTGTTCGGGTGAACGGTGACTCATCGCCACAGAAAGTTTCAGATAGTCTGGCCCAGACAGGTTTGCGGGCTACCTGTTTTTCCACCCTTTCCAACCTCGCCAGCATTTTCTCCATGAGGACCACAGCACTAGGTTCTTTTTCTTGGTGCTTGTAGGTTTCTGGGAAGGGAGCTCGTCGACGTCTTTTCGGGCACGGACTTCACCGCCGAGGAGACGGTGATTTCGCCTCAAGCGACAGGCTCCTTCGGCGTGGGGTCTTAAGTCGTTTAAGTCCCACTGGCTCCTTAGACCGTTCCCCGAAGGGCATGTTCTCTGTCGAAGACTCCTCACGTGGATCTCTGGTTTCCCAACTCCGGTGGGGGGATTTAGGACTTTTCCCCCGGGGAGGTGCTGGCGAGGAAGCCTTATGGGCCTGGGCCAGTTGCGGCCATCTTTGGTCTATTTGTTGTGTCATTTCGGCCACAATGGACCGTTGCAAGTCGCGCAGAAAACTCATGGTTACGACCAGAGGACGTTCTTCCTCCGGCAGCGAAGTCCCTGGAAGGGGTAGCTCGGCAACTGGTTGGACTTCGGGCGCGGACGAGGACTTCGGAAGTGCCTTGTCCTTAGAACGCCTAGTCTCAATGACAGCCACCTGAGGGTGGTTTCCCACAGACGGCGCCAAATGATGCCCTGAAGCATCTTTGTCTAATGACATGGTGAGTTCCGAGGGAGCTTCCGAGGAGGGAGAACGTCTGACGGAGAGATTCCCCAGGTGGGAAAGTACCTGAAAGGCTCAGAAAAAAGCATTAGGAGGTCCCCGGGATGTTTTTCCGGGGAGGAGCCTCCGACGCCCAAGTTAGTGTCCTGATAGTGAGTAAAGTAGGGACCCTAAATGGATATAGGATCTGGCCTGTATATGTTTTCTGCTGTGCGAGAGTGCCGATGGAGAGATAGGAGAGAATCCCTTGCCAAGTCCTGTTTCCCAGTATTTATAGAAGCACCTGGCCCGTTCGGATCCTGACACGTGTGCGGTCGGATTCTTTCTGTGCTTTTTGGGCGTAGGGAACAGGTAGCCGTTTGTAGGCTCCTGGTTTTGTGGCTGAGACGGGACTTGGATGACGTCAGCGTGTCAGGCTGCCGTTTCAGGCAGCGTGTGGGCGATCTGTCAGAGGCTCCTTAAATGCTCATTAAATGCTCATGCCGTACTCCCGAGGTCCTTTGGGCGAGGTCGCCCTTTGGTACGGACGCCCTTCTTCGGGAATCACGCTAGTGGCTCGGGGAGTTCTCTAGCTCGGGAGTTCCGCCTTCGGGGAGAATCTCTCCTGCTTTCCGTAGCTGGTTCTTTTCTCCCAAAGGCAATATGTTCGGGTCCCCGAGGGAGTTAGCAACACATTAAGATAACCTGGCGTTTCAGCCGAAGTACTTACTTCGTCGTGCTCGACTTCGCTTTTGCCGAGGTCGATGGCAATGCTTCTTTCCGAGCTATGTCAGGCTCCCCGAACAAACCTTCGGGGAAGTATATACTGGAAGAGGCGAGAGCCCTTCGGCTATCAGTGCCGATCACCCCCCGAAGGCACGGGTTCGGACAAAGCACCAACCTAGGAAGAGAAATCACCCACCACGGAAGGAAGGATGTTCGACCTCCTCGAAATCTAGCCTCGGCATTTCTCCATTCCAGGAAACGACAATGCCAACCTTGGGAGGATGAGTAAGCCATCCTCGGAAGTGGGGGTGTCTCTGAGAAAGATCACCTTCGGGAAATATACTCCTGCGATACCAAAAGCAACCTCGGAACACAAGTTCTCCGAAGAGGTCTCCTTTACCAAAAAGGGGCCTCAGGAGTACGACATAAGCATTTAAGGAGCCTCTGACATATCCCCGATGATCCGCCCCCAGTCACGTCCTGACACGCCTGCAGGGATACTCTAGCACGCCACTCTCGGGTTACCCAGAGCCCTAGACTGGCAGCCCATGCCGACTAGGGGTCCTCTATTGCCCAAAAGACGTGGAACGCATCCCGCCGAACACGTGTCATGATCTGGGCCGGCCATCTGAGAAGGACTATTGCTATTCACCCCTCTACAAATACTTGGTAATTATTCCAGAAGAAGGGAGGAGGACATTTATTTGAGATAAGATACTTCTTTACTCTTGATCATCTCATTACCTCCAAAATACTCACTTGGGCGTCGGAGGCTCCTCCCCGGAAAAACACTCCGGGGACCTCCTAACCCTTGCTTCCTGTGACTTTCAGGTGATCTTCTCAGAGTACGTTCGTCCCGGACCTCTCTCCATTTCCATAAGCCCCTGCCGCCTTCACCATGACACACGAAGGAGATGCTGAAGGGCATCATCTGGCGCCGTCTGTGGGAACCCACCCCCAGGTCGCCGTCGTTGAAACTCGGCGTTCTAAGGACAAGGGACTCCCGAGGTCCCCGTCCGCGCCAGAAACTCAACCGGCAGCCGAACAAACTGCGGCAGGGACTTCCTCGCCTGAGGACGAACGTCCACTGACTATTACTATGGCCTTCCTGCATGAATTTCAGCACTCTGTTGTGGCCGAAATGACGCAGCAGTTAGACCAAAGGTGGCCACAACCAACCCCAGGACGAAGGCCCTCTTCACCGGCACCTCGGCGTGAGAAGAGCCCCCGATCAACTCATCGGAGCTCGGGAAGTGGGGATCAACGCGATGAGTCCTCAACGGAAAACATACCCCTCAGGGCGCGACTTGTGGGAGAAACGGGGACAAAGCAACCCAAGGCCCCTCGCCGAAGGAGTTCCACGCCTGAGGCAAAGTCACCGTCTCCCCGGCGCCGAAGCCATTCCCCAAAGAGAAGACGTCAGTCTCCATTCCCAGAAGCCTACCGACAGCAGGAAGAAGAACCTAGCGCCACACTCCTCATGGAGAAAATTCTAAAGAGGATAGAAAGAGTGGAGAGACAAGTAGCTCGGAAGCCCGTCTGGGCTAGATTGTCAGAAACCTTCAATGGAGACGAGTCACCATTCACCCGAACAGTGGTCGAGGCACCTATGCCAAGCGATTTTTGGGTACCTCGGCTGGAAACCTACGATGGCCGAACCGACCCCCAGGCTCATCTGACCAAGTATAAGCGCAGTATGGTACTGCACGGAGCTGATGATGCTACCTTGTGCAAATGCTTTGAGGTCACCCTTGCTGGGCCGGCCACGGCGTGGTACAACTCGCTGGCTCCTGGAGGCATCATGGAGTTCCAAGAACTGTCTGCTGCCTTCACGCAGCAGTTCATCGGGAGCCGCCCAACGGCGAAAATGCCCGTCCAAATGTTCGATTTAGCGCAGAAAAATGGTGAAACCATACGCGACTATGTCGAAAGGTTCAACAGGGAAGCCTTGAGTGTCCCAGACTTCAGGCCGGAAATACGTATCTTGGCCATGACACGAGGGCTTCGGAGAGACTCCCAGCTGTTCTACGAGTTCTCCAAAGATCCCCCCGACACGCTCGGTGAATTCTACCGAAGAGCGGAGCAGCACATGACCGCCGAAGAACTGAGAATGGGAGGCCCGAGGTCCGATCATGTCCGCGCCGAGGGACCAAGTCAGCAAACTCGCTACCCAACTGAAACAAGTGGGCATCCTCGGAAGTTTAAGGGAAGGAAGCCAATTGCCTTCACTCCCCTGAACACCACGAGGACGAACATCCTGATGGCGATGGAAAGGCAAGGGACTCAGATTCAACGTCCGAGGGCCATGACCTCGGACAACAAGAAGAATATGAAAAAATTCTGCCAATTCCATCGAGACCACGGGCATGATACCGAAGATTGCTTCCAACTGAGGAAGTACATAGAGATGCTGATAAAGCAAGGACAACTTCGGCGTTACCTGCGCATTCCCTCCCCGAAGGGAAGGAAGGAAGAAGAAGGAAAGGTAGAGGATGAAGAGTACGACTCCGACAGGCGTCGAAACCGAAGTCCGAAAAGGCGTCCCCCGCCCCCGGCAGGAGTAATACAAGTGATCACCACAGGGCTGCCGTCGGCGGAAAGAAAAAGAAAAGCCAGAGAGATTTCGGTAATGGAGTACGGGAATCCATCAAAGAAGCTCACTCGAAAGGACGGATCCACCGTCATTTTTCCCCATGACGATCCTTTGCTGATTATGGCAAGGATAGGAAGCTGGGACGTCAAGAGAGTATTACTTGACGATGGCTCAAACGCATACGTCCTATTCTCACACCTGCTGCCAAGCTTGGGGATATCGAGAAGGGACCTCAAATCCGCCACTTCCCCTACTTTTGGAGTGGGGCCGTTTGAACTCTCATCCTCGGATGGGTGGATCTTCCTCTGATGCTGAAGGGAACTTCAGCAAACAACAGAAAGGAGCTGTTCGCCTTCGTAATGACAAGGTTCATCGTCATCGATGTCCCTTCGTCATATAACGCCATTCTTGGAAGGCAAACGCAAGGAAACCTCCACATTCGCCCAGATGTGAAGTACCTAACAGTTACCTTCGCCACCAAGGATGAAGATGCTGAGATCTTCATCGACCAGGGGGAGGTGAGAAAGGTGTTTGTAAAGGCGAGAAAAGCCCCGGCGATGAACTGTGCACAGACTACAGAAACGAAGGCTCTGCCCGCACAAAGGTCAGAAGAACGAGGAACAGAGGATCCCGAGAAAGTAGAAACGGAAGAGATAGAGCTTGTCCCAGGCCGAAACACCCGAGTAAGGAAAAAATTGGCCGAAGGAGACAAGGAAAAGCTTGTATCTTTCCTACTAATTAATAAAGATCTGTTCGCCTACTCGCCGAAAGACATGCCTGGGGTAGACCCTAGCATAATACAGCATAGCCTCAAAGTAAACCCAGAGGCAAAGCCACTCCGCCAAAAGAAGCGAAACCTCTCCGCGCACAAGAAAAACTTCATCAAAACCGAAGTCCAACACCTGTTGGACACAGGAGTAATCAGGGAAGTCAAGTACCCCGAATGGCTAAGCAATATAGTCATCACCACGAAAGAAGGGAGCAACAAGCTCCGAATGTGCATCGACTTCTGAAATGTAAATGACGCTTGTCCTAAAGATTCGTATCCTCTCCCGCTGATAGATCAGCTGGTGGACTTGACCGCTGAATATGGACTCCTGAACTTCCTAGATGCTTTTAGTGGATACCATCAAGTCAGGATGAACCTCGAGGACGAGGAAAAAACCACCTTCATCACCGAAGTCGATACGTATTGTTACGTAAGAATGCCCTTCGGGCTCAAAAATGCAGGAGCTACCTACCAGAGGCTGATGAACAAAGTCTTCAGCAGTCAAATAGGGAGAAACATGGAAGTCTACGTGGATGACATGATAGTCAAAAGCAGATTACCTGGCAGCCACATTGCTGACCTGGAGGAAACTTTCCACTAGCTTAGAGCATTCGGAATTCATCTCAATCCCGAGAAATGCGTCTTCGGCGTAAGTTCGGGCAAGTTCCTCGGATTTATGGTATCAGAAAGGGGTATCGATGCCAACCCGGAAAAAGTCAAAGCTCTACTTGAATTCCGAACTCCTGTCACGACAAAGGATGTGCAAAGGCTCACGGGCAGAATAACCTCCCTTAGCAGGTTCATCTCCAGGTATGGAGATCGCTGCCGAGCATTCTTTAAGGTACTCACTAAGGCAGCAAAAAATAGTGGCAACCTCGAAAACAACGATCATCCTTGGAACGAGGATTGCCAAAAGGCCTGGGAAGAACTCAAAGTTTATCTGGCTTGACTACCCACTCTTCGGCAACCTCGAAAGGGAGAACCCCTTGTGCTATATGTTGCTGTTGCTGAAAAAGCACTGAGCTCGATTCTCGTAAAGGAAGAAGGAGCGGTGCAATGGCCAGTTTATTATGTGAGCAAATCTCTGCATCGCACCGAAATCAGGTACCCCTTACTACAAAAAGCTATCTATGCCTTAGTACTAGCAAGTAGGAGACTGTGTCCATATTTTCAGGCTCATCCCATCATCGTCCGAAGTAATCTACCCCTTCGGGATGTCATGAAGAGGGTAGACCATTCGGGAAGGCTTTCCAAATGGTGCGTAGAGCTCGGTGAGTATGATATCACTTATAAACCAAGGAAAGCAATAAAAGCCCAAGCCCTGCCAGACTTCATTGCCGAAGTACCTTTCGCCAAGAGTGATCAGTTTGACCTTGGCAAAAGTGAGCCATAATGGACCCTGTTCGTAGATGGGGCCTCCGGCTCTGAGCACCAGGGAGCTGGGGTAGTCATTCGCGGCCCCGAAGGCATGGAAGTAATGAAAGCCATCAAATTCGGGTTTAGTGTCACCAACAACGTGGCAGAGTACGAGGCTCTCATAGCAGGGTTGCGCCTGGCTAGAAAGATTGGTGTGAGAAACCTGAAAGCCCACAGTGATTCTCAGCTGGTGGTCCGACAGATGGCAGGGGACTACAGTGCAAAAGATCCAACTTTGGCAAAATACCATGAGCTTGTGTCAAAGCTCATCCGGGAATTCGACGCGGTGCATATTGAAAATGTGCCTCGACGAAGCAACACCGAGGCAGATAGTCTGGCGAAGTCAAAAAACTTCACCGAAATATTGAGTCACCCCAGCATTGCAGTAATGAGCACAACAACCTCGGAGGAAGGATGGGAAAATCCTATAAAGAGGTATCTTACAACCTCGGAGCTTCCCGAAGACCCTCGCGAAGCGGCAAAAGTGCGAAGACGTTCCGGACGATACTTCTTAATAGGGGAAGAACTATACCGACAGGGATTTGCAAGTCCATTGCAAAGATGTATTGGCGAAAAGGACACTCGAGCAATTCTCGAGGAAGTCCACGAACGAATCTATGGTGCCCACATCGGGACTGACGCTTTGGCAGGAGTGATACTTCGACAAGGGTATTTTTGGCCCACATTAAGAAAGGATGCAAGACAGTTCGTCCAAAAATGTGACAGTTGCCAAAGACACCAAAAGTTCAAAGATTGCCCTCGGAACTAATAAACTCAACTGACTACCCCTGCCCCTTTACAGTATGGGGCATTGACCTTATCGGCCCACTCCCGACAGCACCTGGAGGAGTGAAATTCTGCATGGTCGCAGTTGACTACTTTATAAAATGGGTAGAGGCAGAACCCCTAGTAACTATCACAGTAAAGGATATACAAAAATTTTTCTGGAAAGGAATTATATGCAGATTTGGCATACCGAGGGTGATAGTCGCCGATAACAGTTCCCAGTTTGTAGACAAAGGGTTCTAGGAATTCATCACCAACCTCGGAATAAAGATACACTTCGCCCCTGTAGCTCATCCCCAAAGCAACGGACAAATAGAGGTGTCTAACAGGACCATAAAAGATGGTATGAAAAAGAGATTAGGGGAGGCAAAGGGAAAATGGCCAGGAGAACTTCCTAGTCTGCTGTGGAGCTATCGGACAATGCCCCGAAGGGCTACGGGTGAAACTGTTAGTGTTGTGCCCAAAAAGCCAATCATGAGATGATTGTATTTTTGCACATTGAGTCATGATATTTTATTGAGGCATTAATCCAACAATTATGTTTGTTGTTTTGTTTCTGCGTAAATTAACAAACATAATCGTAACCCTAAAATAATGATATTCTTAAACATCCTTAGTCTAGTATTATTGTGGAACGGGTTGCAATAATACATAATGACTAGCATATGTGGAGACTTATATGAGATATGTAGTCTACATATGGGTACAAGTTGGAGAACTTGTGTACTGGACCGAGCTACCATGAGAACACTACATCGATGGTTATATGAGTGTCATAAGTGATTCTCATAGTGATCATGGTATATGTAGTCCTTCGACCTAAGATCATCAAGGTTCCCTACATGTGAGTCACATACTTTGATACTTTCCTTTGTTGCTCGTAACTGAGTGAACTTGATGGAGGTCATTGGGTATGTCACATATCATGCGGCGGGATTTGTATGATCAAGATGGGATTTGTCCCTCCTATGTAACAGGAGTGATATCTTTGGGCCCTTTGATAGAGTGAGACTTAGAAAATGCATGGCCATGCTCGGATGAGTTGATATACAATATCAATGTCATCAGCTTAAGTTTGTTTACTCGGTAATCAAGAAACCAAAGATTGGGCTATACGAGAATGACACATTCCATGTCTCGTGCTTAGTCTTGATATCTTGGACAAAGGGACAATGGCATATATCAATGATGATCATAAAGGTTTAGTCGATTCACCGACAATCTTGTCACTTGGGTAGCAATGATGTGTTGCTAGACACCGCTCATTGCTTATGATCATAAATGTGATTTATGATCATTGCCAACATGGCAAGAGCCTATTGGGTTGCACACATACAGCTATTTGGATCATTAGAGTGCATAGGCTAATTATTTGGGTTATGGTTTCACTTTAATTTCATATTAATAATGGGCCAAAGAGTTGAGGCATTATTAAGCCCGAAATTAAATCCTAATTGGATTAGGGCTTTGAAACCCATTAGGCCTGGAAGTTGAGTCTCACTATAAATACAACTTTTAAGTGAGAAATTCGCAGGTCTCCTTGCCCTAGCCTCCAAAAAGGACAGCCACACTCTTCTCTTGCAATTCCTTGGAGGACGTAAGCTAGCACTGCGAGCGCAAGAGCAACGCATCTGCCGGGACGTGGTGGAAGCGTGGTGATCCCAAGAGGCTCGTGTGGATACCATAGAGAGCCTGAACACGTCAACTGTTCAGGTTTTTGTGATTCGACTCTACAGTTGAGTGAGAGATCTCAACCGAAAATTAGGTATGAAATTTTCGAACACCTGGTTTACCCCGTTTCACTTGGATCCTGGAGGGTTTCGGTTAAATTCCGCTGCACTGTTTGGCTCCCGAAACCCAACACCAGAGACACGTAAAAGTTCAAAGATTGCCCTCGACACTAATAAACTCGACTGACTACCCCTGTCCCTTTGCAGTATGGGGCATTGACCTCATCGGCCCACTCCCGACAGCAACTGGAGGAGTGAAAATCAACGTGGTCGCAGTACACTACTTCACAAAGTGGATAGAGGCAGAGCCCCTAGTAACTATCACAGCAAAGGATATACAAAAATTTGTCTAGAAAAGAATTATATGCAGGTTTGGCATACCGAGGGTG
Source organism: Aquilaria sinensis (assembly GCA_005392925.1). Classification (NCBI taxonomy): domain Eukaryota; kingdom Viridiplantae; phylum Streptophyta; class Magnoliopsida; order Malvales; family Thymelaeaceae; genus Aquilaria; species Aquilaria sinensis. The sequence goes on along the minus strand of SMDT01000276.1, from coordinate 174,880 downwards.
ATAGTCACCGATAATGGTTCCTAGTTTATTGACAAAGGTTTCCAGGAATTCATCACCAACCTTGGAATAAAGATGCACTTCGCCCCAGTAGCTCATCCCCAGAGCAACGGACAAGTAGATGTGTCTAACAGGACCATAAAAGATGGTCTGAAAAAGAGATTAGGGGAAGCAAAGGGAAAATGGCCAGGAGAACTTCCCAGTGTGCTATGGAGCTATCGGACAACGCCCCGAAGGACTACGGGTGAAACACCTTTTTCCCTCGTCTTCGACACAGAGGCTATTATCCCTGTTGAGGTAGTACGGCCATCAATTAGAATACAGGTGTTCAACAAATGAGGAAATGACCTCGGGTTGAGAACCAAGCTCTACCTAGTGAATGAGCACAAAGAGATGGCCGAGCTCAGAAGGAAGGCCTTTCAGCAAAGAGTGGCCATAGCCGCAAACTTGCATGCCAGGCCGAAAGGAATAAGGAAAGGAGACCTTGTCCTCTGAAAGGCCGAGTTCGCACCCCGAAAACTGTCCCACGGGGTACTTCGGCCAAATTGGAAAGGACCTTACTTGGTCCTAGTCGAGGTCCGAAAAGGAGTATACAAGCTCGGCGACACCGAAGGGGGGGAACTGAAAAATACCTGGCATTCGGATGCCCTAAAGAAGTTCTATACTTAGAACTTGTTTCAAAAAGATTGCAGTTACTCTTCCCCGTAGTCATCAATAAAGACACAAGACGAATGTTGTCGCAAGACTGAAAAATTAGGTCCTTAATGGTTTTCCTTTCGGAACTAACTCCTGGATGGAGTATAAACTCGGCGGAGTTCGGAAAAAGTCTAAAACTACTCTTCCTAAAGAAGTAAGTACGAACAAATTCACCGAAAGGGCGTGCTTAGAATTACTTCTGAAGAATCCTATTTGGAAGAATGAATGGAGATTGGAGAAAGAATCTTCCTTAAAAAATTCTAAGGCAAAGATGTACAAGCAAGCAGGAGAACAAGAAAGTAAGAAGAAGCCTATGGCTGAGCAGGGACATCCGATGTCTCATCACCATCATCGTCATTAGGCTCAATCGGAGGCACCGGCTTAGCTGCAGAAAGATTGAGAAAATCTGGCTTTGACCATACCTCCTGGGGCCCCTCGGGAAAATCCAGAGCGGAAAGGTAGGAAAGGTCGAGCTCAGAGTGCCGAGCAAGGACTTGGTGGTGCGCCATGCAGAAGCAGTCTTGGAAAGCCACCTTCGCCATTCGCTCAGACTTGTCCTTTTCGGCACTAAGAGCATCCAGTTTGGTCATAAGCTTGGTAATCTTCTCCTCCAGCTTCTTCTCCTTCTTGCTCTTAGCCCCCTTCTTCAGAGATTTAACCTGGGCATCGAAGTCGGCGTTCAAAGAAAGTGCCTCCGCTAGGCTCTTACCATCTTCAGGGTTCGCCTTCCGAAGAGCCTCGTTCTCTAAAGAGAGAAGGGCACATTTTGAGCAGAGGTCTTCAACCTTGGTAGTGAAATCTAGAAGAAGTTCCTGCTTGCTCGTCACGAGCTCGGCCCGAAGATTCACAATGTCCTCCTTCACAATCTTGAGCTCGTCATATTTGAGGACGTGCCTGGCGCAAAACTCCTTCATTTTGCTCAAAGAATCTTCGAACCGAAAACGGGCCTCTGTTTGCTTCGACGCCCAAGTACGGAAATACACGCTGTATGCCAAAAGCTGCAAAAAAAGAGGCCCCGAATGAGTATCAAAAGAATGATGAAAGCTTAGAAGAAAAATCTCTAAGTAAACAAAGAGGAGAAAACTACCTGGGAGGCGTGCTCGGTCATCCTTGCCGCGAGGATCTCCTCGTTGGGACATTCGTTAATGAGCAACTGAAAGGTGGCGCCTGTCATCACCCCCGTCGCCATTTGAGGAGCCATCAACTGGCTATCCTTAGAGAACAAATTCATGTCCTCTGTGAACGTCCAAAAGGGCTCCCTCGGCACCTTGCCATGAGGGATCCGCTTGTCCCAAAGAGCCTTTCGCCGGGCGTGAGCGTCCATCCAGGGCACTACAAGCATATCCTCTGCAAGTTTATGCCGAACTTCCGTCAGTACGTCATCCCTTAGCCATTCATCCAAAAAATCGTAGATATGAAAAATACTAAGGTTTGCAGGAGAATGGCTAAGGAACCAACCTAGTAGAACTTCAGCGACGTCGTCTTTAGACTCGCCCTCCTGGACTTCACCAGGAATGTTCTTCCCCTTCCTTCTTCTGCTCTCTTCAAGTTCCTGAGCGGATCTTTGCTCAGAAGAAGGCTCGGCGGGTAGAATGGGGCTCGGTATTGCCCCAAGAAGGGCAGAGTCCGAAGAAAGGTCCGCTGGCGTTGAAGGAAGAGCAGGAGATTGATCCTGCACCTCCACAACGACTTCGGGAGAGGGAGCAGTAACAGCCCTAGTCTTCTTGGCCCTAAAAGGCCCGCTGCTGCTCGTCTTCTTCCTCTTAGCAAGCCCCTTCTTGAGTGTCTGCTCCCCCCTTTCGGCCTGCCTGAGGAAGAGCGACTTGTAAAAATCAGCAGATTGCCCCATCTCTGCAAAAGGAAAAGTATCAGCGTAAGTCCAAAAGGAAAAAAGGTATCAAAGCCAGGAAAGAGACTTACTCTCGGCAAAATACTCATAAGTGATCTCTTCCCGAAGGAGCATGACTATCCAGGCCTTCTTCCCCGGAAGAACGGGCACGGGCAGACCGAAGTCACTCTTGTGCGCGTCCACCACTCCCATTTCCCAAAGAACCTCCTCGGTCATAAGTTCCCACTTGATGGTAAAAGGGTAATGTGAACGCGAAGGGACCTCGGGGTCCCAGTTTGCCACGGCCCGAATGAACCTATCAAATTGATCGAACTCGCCAACCAGCTCCCGAGTCAGGAGTCTCCGAGGGTCAACGACATCCATCTTCAGGGTCCCCAAAGCCCATCTGGTAGGCACATGGTGCCATAGCTCGGGGACCGGCAGGAAGAAAAACTTCTTCTGCCACCCCCGCCAGCTGTCCTTGTTGTTGAAGGTGAAGGTAAACTTTTTGCTCCCGGCGCCTCGGGGAAGCAGGAAATAAAATCTGCCCTTCGGGACCGGGTGGAGTTTGTAGTACTGCATGAAGAAAAGAAAGTGGGGCTTTAACTTAACACCCCACACATGTAGAGAAAAGAGTTGAAGTAGGAGTAAGATTTGGGGGAAGTTGGTTCACGGCGATCCCGTGGAAATTGCAAAATTCACAGATTACACGGTGAGGAGGGTACCGAAGACCGGCTTTCAATAGAGCTCTGTAAACGGTAACCTTTTGCAAATTTGACATAAAGCCGTAGGTGCCCGGGATGGGCAACCTCGGGATGAGATAAGAAGGAAGGAGATACTTGGCCATCCACTTCCTCACCTTCTCCGGGGTGGTAGTACAAGGATGAGATTCGAGAGGAAGAAATCTCTCAGGGAGAGGTCAGACAGTTAGCAACAGGGTCAGATTCAACGGGGTTGGATCTGACATTTTTTACATAAGAAAAAGCATGACTCCGGAAAGGGTAAGGAAACAAAGGGACCTCGGAAAAATGACCTCGAAAGAGAGAAGAGAAAAGAATTACAGAAGGGAGCACCCACCAAAGATTTTTCTGAAAAATTGAAACGCCGCCGTGAAAATTGCCGGAAATCGCTCCGCCGCAGAAACCGCCGCTGGAAAGAAGGAGAAAGGCAGGAAAAGGCTCTAGAGCAGAGGAGAGCAAAAGCAAAGAATGAGGCAAAAAATGAAGCGAAAAGCGCTTATATAGACCGAAGAGGGTAAGCGAAATGTCGTCATTATTATCCCTTAGAAGCGCAACAGACTCATTATTACTCCTCAAAGGCAAAGAGACGCAATTAGTGTGACCAGCGTAACTATCCCGCCATCCACTAGCGGCCACGTGTCATCCAACGCGAAGAACTAGGGCACGCCCCTCTGACATCGTGAAAACCCTGGCCCGCTTATCCATAACTGACATGTTTGACCAAAGGATACGATGATTCACAAACCTGCAGCAGAAGAAGGCAAAAGCAAAAGCTGCACGTGCCTTGAGGTCGCAGAAAGAACTAGGGAAGGGTACCTGGGCTATGAAGGAAGGCTTCCAAAAAGCATAAAGCCAAAGTCTCCGCTTCAAATTCCCGAGAGGGGGCATGTGATAGCCAAGGTGCCGATCACCCCCCGAAGGCACGGGTTCGGACAAAGCACTTACCTCGAAAGAGAAATCACCCACCACGGAAGGAAGGATGTTCGACCTCCTCGAAATCCAGCCTCGGCGTTTCTCCATTCCAGGAAATGACAATGCTAACCTCAGGAGGATGAGTAAGCCATCCTTGGAAGTGGGGTTGTCTTCGAGCATTTAAGGAGCCTCTGACATATCCCCGATAATCCGCCCCCAGTCACGTCCTAACACGCCTACAGGGATACTCTAGCACGCCGCTCTCGGGTTTCCCAGAGCCCTAGACTGGCAGCCCATGCCGACTAGGGGTTCTCTATTGCCCAAAAGACGTGGAATGCATCCCGCCGAACACGTGTCATGATCTAGGCCGGCCATCTGAGAAGGACTGTTACTATTCACCCCTCTACAAATACTTGGTAATTATTCCAGAAAGAGGGGGGAGGACATTTATTTAAGATAAGATACTTCTTTACTTTTGATCATCTCATTACCTCCAAAATACTCACTTGGGCGTCGGAGGCTCCTCCCCGGAAATACACTCTGGGGACCTCCTAACCCTTGCTTCCTGTGACTTTCAGGTGATCTTCTCAGAGCACGTTCATCCCGGAGCTTTCTCCATTTCCATAAGCCCCTACCGTCTCCACCATGACACACGAAGGAGATGCTGAAGGGCATCAGGCATGTCTTTGCAAAGAGGCTACCATCGATTGAGTGGACGATGGAGCATGCTAAAAAGTGGGCCATTTGGGATTCAAAGATCCCAATTGACAAGGTCCTAAGGGAGCCCTTTTGGACTTTTACCAGTGACATGGATCTGTTCTTAAAAAAACTGTCAGAAGATGGTTTCCCAGATGTCCAGGGGAATAATGACAAACGTGGCCTTTCAATCTCTAACGGACTCTTGTCTGAATGAAGCAATTCTTGCTACTCAGATGACCGAGTTAGCAACTCAGGTACTTCTTCCTTCCTGGTACTTAGAATGATTTTTTATGTTTGAACATCGATTTCACCCTTCATATTTTATTTTACAAATGCTCACCTATAGGGCCTTCTTCTGATCATGGTTGTCAAAGAAGACTTCGGTGTGAAGTCAATAAAAAAATAATATGGCTAAGACCAAAGAGATTTTTGCAAACACTTGTCTCAAGTATGGTGAGCTCAATAAGATTGCCAAAGAGGGTTTGGTGCAACTTCACCAAGAGCTTGCGCAATCCAATTGATAACTCTTTGAAGACTACTCTTCTAAGGTTTCTGACCTCAGGGTGTAGTTGATAAACCAGACCTCATCAATGGAAGCCCTTTCAAGGAAGAAGGAAAAGCTAGTGGGTATTCTGACTAAGGCTTTTAGAATCAACTCCAAGCTTAGCACCAAGGTTCATCAACTGAAGAAGTGGAAAAAGAAAAAGAAAAAGAAAAAAGATAAGGAAATGGAGGCTCTGAAGAAGGAAGTTGAGGTATTGCCATTCCCTTTCCTTTGCCTTGTTGGTTTCTTGGCCAAGGAGCCTCAAACTTGCCTATTAATTTTCTTTCTTTTTTCTTAACTAGGCAATCTCTGACCTAGTGGTCTTGAGAACCACACTTCAAACATCCTTCAATAGCTTGTAGAGTGGTTTAAAACCATGCTACTTTCCACAAGTTTGGCATTAAGGTCCAAACCACTGGGCTTCTTTGGGCTTCTTTTGTTCTACGCCCACTTTAGCCTTTCCTAGCCTGTCCCTAGCTCTTTTTCTTCCACTTTGATGTCCCATGGGAGACCATTTAATATTTCCTACCATAGGATGTTGAAATACCTACTCCAATGTCAAAGCCCTTTGAACAGCCACATAATAAGTTTTAATGCCAATGGCCCTCAATATTTGTCTCAATTCGGGCCTCATTCCCATAATGAACCTTTTAATGCTTAACTCCTCTCACCATCATACTATGGAGCATATCTAGAGACTACTAAATCTGTGTTCATATTCCCTGACTTACAAGTTCCTTTGTTCTAGTAAGTCAAACTCTACTTGTTTCTGATCTTTGAGAGCTTTACTAACATACTGTTGTTGGAACACCTGGATGAACTCAGTCCACCTCATAGGTTCCTTCTTCCTTAGGGGTTTCCTCTAATTCTTACTCATATATGCCCTTTGTATTATTCTCCGCCATTGACACGACCACTCATGGGCCTGCCCAAGAAGCCTGTGGGAACTTGTCCCATGTTAGTCACAATTGGCTAATTGATTACATGCGCATTTGTTAAAACCTTTATGCTTCTAGTTATTTAATCCTACTATACAATCATGCATGAGTTTATGCTTTGACCTAATTAATAGATAAAGAAATGGTGCTTGAAACATTGCCTAAGCATATTTCAATAAAAAAAATTATGAAACTATCAAAGCATTCAAAGCATTTAAGTGGAATTAACTACACATAATCAATTGTGTGCAAGCATCCAAACAAGGGTAGACTATGCTCGCACCCAAGAGCGACTCTAGAGTAAATTATTCAACATGACCATTGGAGGCAAACTAGTGTATTAAAACTATACACTGAATGACTGTACTAAGATCCAGAACCAAGCTTCCACCTTAGAGAAAACTCCCAGTGGCAGCTTTGTATGCTCTCCCTTATGCTTCACTAGCCTCTGTAGGCCAAAAAGACAACTGTAGTTAGTACCATAACTTAACCAACAAGTAACCCATAAAATAGAATTATAAAGATTCAAATAAACTAAATACCTGCTCATAAGCCTAGCTCAACAACCCTCAATGGTTGCTGGCTCAACGATGCCTAAATTTGCACAACAAAAAGTAAGGGAGTGAGAATCAAGGATTCTCAGTAAGAGGTCTTTAACCTGTAAGAAAAATCCTGAGGACTCCTCACATGAGAACATGTGTAACCTGCTGTGAGCTCATACAGCCTGAGGGTCTGATATATGTACATATAACTAGGTCCCTTAAGACCTCTCCTCATCCTAGTCCTCCTCACGGGGCGTCACTCCATGCCTAGCGAGTTCTAGCCACTAACTCGCTCCTAGTAAGCCTTAACTTACTGCCTGACGCAATAACATAACCTTCCCTTTGTTGTTGTGTAGGTTAACATGGTGGATGCTCCTTGCTTGCACTGTAAGAAATCCATTAGGTGTACTAGGCGTCCACATAGTGCCTCAAGTTCTTAGACTTGGCTAGGTCAATTATGTACTCTGCCTCCACCCTTTTTAACCTACAAGATGTACTAGGCTTTCACTTGTACCTCAAGGCATGGCCTGGCTAGGCAACAAGTGCACTAAGCCTTCATCCATGGTACTCCCCTATCCACCATTACTTGGTTCACACTAATGGAGTGGTAATGAACATGGTTGTACTCATTTACTAGGTTCTTTGGAATCTCAACTAGGTGCATTAAGGTTTCCACATCGAAGCCTCAAATCCAAAGTCTTAACTATGCTTCTAATGGTACTAAACCTTGCACCCACTTATGGTGCTCTACTGTGGCCATATTTTCCTTTAAACTTTCCTTCACTTTGAGTTAAAGTAACATTAAAATTGAACCATTTCAAGTGTTTTGAATTCATGGAACTAATAGTACTCCCTTTTAGCTTCGTGTGGAATCTAAAATCACCTCAATCGGACACCCAAGCGAAAAGTTATGAAGAAAACAAAATCGGGTGTCAATGCTATGGCAATGACACATTGCCAACTGTGGCAACTCGACGTTCTGCCAATTTCTAAGGTATTGCCGATGTGTCATGGGAACTCGTATGGATTAGTGACGTGTTGCCAAACCTGTGAAATGCCTAGAAAACTTCCCATTTTACTGCTATGAACTTTGGGCACTTCCCAAATGTATCAAACATGCATGGATAGCCTTCAAACTTCACATACATGTAGTACACATTGTGGAGACCACAACTAACCATCACAAGCCTTCTATGATGCATTATAGCATCATTCCAATCAAGCCAAACACTCTAGTCCACCATGATCAAACCAAACCACTAACTAACGCTATTGCCAAAACTACTTGATTTCATCAAGCAAACTCTATCCAATAGCATTAATCAAGCTTGAAAACATAACTCCCCTACCTTAGTTTTAATCCACAAGCAAGAATCAATCAACTCTTCCACCAAAAATTGAGTTCTTCAAAGTCTACCTAAGTTCCAAGCAAACAAAGGCATAAAACACCAAATTACTAACTTCTAACCAAAACCCAAGCATCTAAACATCTAATAAACAAGAATTCACCAAGAACTCAAGTGTTACCTCATATCAAAAATAGGAGATAGTGGAAAACTCAGCTCCAAGCTCCAAAAACTTGAAATCATGCTTGAAACAAGCTTTCCATAGCTTGTATATCCTTGGTGGCTTCAATTTCGACAAAAATCTCTTGGTTTTAAGCTTGGATTGATGGAGAATTGGTATAGATAAGGATGAGCTCGGGTTTAGCAAGCAAATGGCAGCCTCCCCCTCCTTTACCAAGTTATAAACTCTTTTAAAACGCCAAGCCACCAAACCATTTAAAAAGTTACAAATGAGTCCCCTTCTTTTGGTAACTTTAATCAAACTTGGTTAAATCTTGTTTATTTGAACTAAACTTGAGGTAAAAGTAGAAGTTAGGTTTTAAAAACTCATTTTCAACTATCGGGACTCAGCTGACTCTTTAGGATGCAAAATTACCTTTTTGCCCCAGAACCTCATTTACTACCTTAAATTTCTCGGAACTTAGTAAACTTTGCCCAACATACCTATTCTTGCTATGTGAAATTGAAATAAGGTTTCAAATTAGCTTTCCACTTGGAAAGCCATAACAACCATAGCTCTACACTAATTTCCAACTTCAAGGTGGCTAGTAACACCTTTTGGGTGGATGTGACTTCTATTCTTTCAAATACTTTCTCTATCTAGTAGATCCAAAATTTAACCTCTTCTAGATCATCACTACCCTCAAACATTGGGGGTTTAAGTGCCAAAAAGCATTCCAGTTAGCCTTCCCTTAAACTTTCCTTCCTTGGTCTTTCTCTCCTCCTTTCAAAAGTCCTGGTCTTTCTTTGAGAAGCCAGCTTTTTTGAGCTTTCTAAGATTGCCTCCATTCTTCCAACATTAGTGCCTAATTGCTCCCCTTCTCTATTTTCACTGTTTCTTCTAACTTCTAAACTTAGTTTTCTTCCCCTTGGATGTCTTTCTTCATTATCCTGTTCTTGTTCTTTATCTACATGCCTACTTGCTTGCTCTTCTCTTATTGGCTCTTTTCTAGGTCTTCTTTCTATTCCTTCTTGTTCCCCTTGTTCTTCATCAGTAGTAGTCCCTAAGCATGGCCCCTACTAAGAGCTTGCATGCATACTACAAGCTAAGCAATAGTGGCTCGCATCATTTCCATCATGTGTTCCATTCTGTGCTGACCCTACACACTGGGTTCAGGCTCTATGGCACTATTGGGAGGTCCTATTCTTCTTTCAGCTACTTCCTTATTTGCAGGTTATTGATAATGTAACTGATTAGCCCTAGTATTAATCTAGTTTCTCATATCTCTGTTCCTACCTCTGGCCATTTAGTCCTCCAAAACATAAAAATGATTATGTATCATAGTGGGAACTTGCCTACTAGACCTTTAAGGTCTTATACAACGTTAAGCTCTGATACGAACTCTGTCAAGACCTAATTCACCCCCACCCTAAACCTTTCTTGGAGGTTTAGTTAATTATCTAATATATGGTGGATTAGGTCATGACTCCCAATATTCTTAACCTCAACTTAGGTGGAAGTAATTAATTAATAGGTTAAGTTGCTATATTAACACATTAAGTTATCAGTTTAATGTGTTATTCTAGTGAATGCACTTACTTAGCCAATCTTATTACCTTTCCTTTTAATGCTTATGGGGTGCATAAGCATGGGTAGGTGTCTTAGTGTCTTTAGAAGGCTTACTTAAGGCCTACCAAGTGCATTTATCATATGAGCACATGCACATATCCAAGCATACAAACATGCATACACACTAGGTTACAAACCATGCATGCATTTCTCTTATCATGCCAACTTAGTGCCTTAAGGCTTACTCAAGCCCAATAAGTACAAACAAGGCACAACCATATTCTGCACAAGGTCTTTTTTCTATTAGTTACATACAACTTTTTATAGGCCAAAATTTAGCAAACAGGAACTACATGGCCTAAAGTTATATACAACAAAAGTTTGGTCCACTAAGTGTCATGCATGATACATAACCAGGCTTAAACTGTTTCTAAGCCCACTGTCACTTTTACCTCCACTTTGCCTTGACATTTAGGCCATAATTGCCTTATTAATTTTCTTGTTCTAACACATACTAGCATGGATCCAAAAATAGTGGGTCCCACAGCATCCTTCAGGGCCTACAAACATAGCAACATAACACAACCACTAGTTCATTCTTATGAACCTTTGCATGCTTCCTTTCCATAAGCCTTTAATTCAAAGTATACCTCTCTATACATAGACTTCTTCTAGAGGTTCCTTGGCCCTTCAATCTTGCACTTCTTTACCTAGAATGGGAAAAAGAGGCCCTGAGTACATAGGTACTTAGTAAGAACCAAAATACAGCACCTAGTGCCTTCACAATGTTTATAACATTGCTATACATGTATACCTACAGTTTTGCTTAGTAACCTACATCCAAAGACAAAGAAAACACCAAAACCAGAATATACAAGATAGTACAAGATACATATAGACATAAAATAGGGGTTAGCACATGCACCAAATCAGAGAAGCACACAAACACACACACCACATACATATGGTTTCTTTAACATAGCAAGCATGATTTTCCTTCAATTTCTTCATGTGATTACTTTGATTAGATTCAATTAACATAGAGCTCCTGGTAATTGATCAAGCTTGGCCCAACTTGAACGAAAACCCTATGCTTGCCGAAGCAAACTAGCTACCTTACCATAGTACTTAATGCACACCAGCCTTTACATAGCCTCTAGGTTCCTTTGGCTTTTAGCCATACACTAGGGTAGCTTTTCCCTTTCAAAATATAGGAGAAGAAGCTTCATATAGGTTCTCAACTATGGCAAACATGGCATCAGGGAAGCTTGATCATAGACCATGTAACATTAGACACCACCTTGAGCTAGTTTTGGCATCATCATGGCTCAGATTTGGCTTGTTCTTGTTCTTCTTTGCCTTCCTTCCTTTTGGTGGATTTAGGAGGTTTTTTAGGTACTTGGACAAGTTGTATATGATGAGAAGGCATTCACAAATTGAAAGGATATCAACTCATAAAGAACACCATTGTTGGCTAGCCGTACATCACCATACTTAGTTTTAGTTTTGGGTAACTTGCTTTCTCTTTGGTTTTGTGTATGTCTCGATGCTTAAGTAGGAAATTGGATAGGAGTTTGAGGTCATAGTAGTTCTAGGAATCAACTAAGAAGTTGCAATGAATTTTCTTTGAAAACTACAAATCAAATGGTGGCTGAATGGATTGGCATCCAAGGACTTTAACTAGTCCTTGGTCCAATCTCCTCCCAAGTAGCTTAAATCCTTTAAAACTTCATTTTTTTCCTACTTTACTATTTAAGTGGAACATATTGAGCATTGACTTCATTAATTTATTTGCCCAATTAGGCCCTCCAACTTTGCATTGAACATAGGTACACTTAAAGTGCATTCGAGAGCTCCTAAGTGTTCTTTAAGGTGTTTCTATAGGTTCCTTTTGTTTTCCACTTTCTATTAGCCCACATAGTAGCCCTAATTCTCATTTGAATGATGAATATGATTCTTATGTGATTCTTTTCAAGACATAGGCTTTAGAACCTTCATAAGCACATGGTTGCACATAAAGGTGCACTTAAGGGTGCTCTAGTGCACTCTAGGGTACCCTTATTCTTTTTTATGTGTTCTTCACATTTATTGGCTTTATATGGCAGCCCTCACTTGTATATCAACCTTAGGCATTGAGCCCACACACTTCCCTTTAGTGTTTTAGGCTTTAAAATCCTCAATTCATTTGAATGCACACAAAGGTGTGTCTAAGGGCATCCTTTGTGCCCTATCTTAGAGCACCTTATTTACTTGGCTTCTTAGTCAAGTTAGTCTTCAAATTTAAGTCCCCTTCTCAAAATGGGTTTAGCCTTGTTTGGTTCACAACCACACCATTTTCCTTATGTTCCTCTAAGGTACATTCAGAATACTTTTAGAGCACTTTCATAGGATACTTGTTCCTTATAGCCCATGGCCTATATAAGTCATAGGCATGACACTAGTCCCACCTAGGGCCCTTTTCATTCTTTGTTTCCTCAAAGAACTATACACAAATGGATAGCAGGGCAACTTCAATAGGAATAAGGGCATCTATTCTATATGTGAGGGAGAATGGGGATCTCTCCTAGAGCCTCCCAAGTCATTGTTCTATAATCCTTGAGGACAAAAGGCACTTTACTTGGCCATTGGCCTTTTGTGTCGATGAGCCTCTTTTTAAGGCCATCCTTAATGGTGCAATTAGTGACCTCCACCTAACCGTTGGACTGTGCATATTAGAAAGGGGAAAAGTAAAGATTGATTAGCCACTCTTCGGCAAATGCTCTAAATATAGCATTGTCAAACTATTTTCCATTGTCAGCCAATAAAATTAAGTGGCATTTGAATTAACAAATAATGGATGTATAGACAAGTTTTTGAATGTAGGATGCTATAATTGTACCAAAGGCTACACCTTCACCTGCTTGGTGAAATACTCTACAAATATGATACAATATTTAATTCCTCAAGGTGTCACTCATAGGTTTATAAGTACCCTAACAGTTCCTAGAGGTGATGTACGCACTACAACACATACCCATATTAGCAGCATTTAAAAAGGAGACAAATTCTCATTTGTCTCTAAAGTTTATTTTTAAGAACAATTAAATTATTTGTCTCCATATGTATGTAATATCTGTTGCCAATATATTAGCATTTTAAATTTTTTTAGACAAAAACATAGTTGTCGCTAAAACCTAAATTATTTGTTGCTAAATAAATCTTGGGCATGTAGGGTTTTAGGAGTCAAACAAGCACAGTAGAAGATAACTGAAACCCTTCAGGATCCAAGTGAAACAAGGTAAATCAGGTGTTCAAAAATTTTATACCTAGTCGGTTGAGATATTTCACCCAACTATTGAGTCAAATCACAAACTTGAATAGTTGACGTGTTCAAGCTCTATACGGTATCCACATGAGTCTCTCGGGATCACCACGCCTCTATCACGTCCCGGCAGATGCGTTTCTCTTATGCCCGCAGTGCTAGCCTGCATCCTCCAAGGAATGGCAAGAAAAGAGTGCGGCTGGAACTTTTCAGAACCCTTCTGATTTCGTCCTTAGGGAGGCTAAGGCAAGAACTACAAAATTTTCACTATATGTTGTATATATAGTAAGACTCAACTCCCAAGCCTAATGGGTTTCAAAACCTTAATCTAATTAGGTTTAATTTCGGGCTTCATTAATGGCTCAACCTTTGGGCCAATTATTAATCCAAAATTATTATGAAACTAAAACCCAAATAATTTGGCCCATGCACTCAAATATTCCAATTGGCTCTATGTGTGCAACCTAATAGGCTCCTACCACATTGGCAAGGATCATAAATCACATTTATGATCATAAACAATGAATGGTGTCTAACAACACATCATTGCTACCAAGTGACAAAATAGTTGATGATTCCACTAATCCTATATGATCATTATCCGTATATGCTATTGTCCCTTTGTCCAAGATATCAAGACAAAGCACGGGACATCTCGCATAGCCTAATCTATGGTTTATTGATTACCGAGTAGACTAACTTAAACTGATGACATTGATATCGTATATCAGCTCATCCGAGCATGGCCATGCATTTTCTTAGTCTCACTTTATCAAGGGGGCCCAAGATATCACTCTCGTTACATAGGAGAGACAAATCCCATCTTGATCATACAAAACCCTCTGCATGATATGTGACATACCCAAGGACCACCTTCACGTTCACTCAGTTACAAGCAACAAAAGGAAGTATCAAATATGTGACTCACATGTAGAGAACCTTGATGACCATAGGTCAAAGGACTACATATACCATGATCACTATGAGAATCACTTATGACACTCATATAATGATCCATGTAGCATTCTCTTGGTGGGTCGGTCTAGTACACAAGTTCTCCAACTTGTACCTACACGTAGACTACATATCTCATATTAGTCTCCAGATATGCTAGCCTTTATGTATTATTGTAACCTACTCCACAATAATACTAGACCAAGGACATTTAAGAATACTATTACTCTATGGTTATAATTATGTTTGATTATGTCACACAGAAACAATACAACAAACACAATTACTGCATTAATGCCTCAACAAAATATCATGACTCAATGTGCAAAATACAATCATCTCATTATTGGCTTTTGGGCACAACACTAACAAGTAAGTATTAACAAAGAAATTTGTCTCTGAAGTATTAACAGGTAAGATTTCTTATGGTAGATGTTGAGATGAGAAGGAAAACATAGAATAGTGGAGTAGTAGTAACTACAAATACAAAAAGCTTTGCTAGTGCTAGTGCAAATGATAACAATCCTATTTGTGGTGATGTAACATACTTTTGTATCTTGAAAGAAATCATTGAAGTAGAATATTGGTCAGGAAAATTTGTGGTGTTATTTAATTATGATTGGGTTTTGATTCATACAGGAATAAAGAAATATGAATTCAGGTTCACATTAGTTAATTTTAATAGGTTATTGGGGAATGTATAACCATTTATTTTGGCATCTCAAGCAGAACAAGTCGTTTATGTTGGAAATCTAATTGAGGAGAATTAGCAAGTTGTTGTTAGAGCAATTCCTAGAGATTATTACAAGATGAACGGGGAAGTGATAGTTGACAACTTTGATCTGCACTTGCAAAGTTCATATTTTGGGGAAAGTAAGATTAATTTTGTTGATTGGAGAAGACATGATATGGATAATATAGTAATTGATATCCCCTTAGCAGCTGTAACAATGAATATAGAAGATGATGCTCAAGATGGGGAGGAAGTTAAAGAATATCATGTGTTTCCAATATATTTATATGATGCCTACTAGTCTTTTTTTAAATTACATTTAACTAGGTTATTGACCATTGTCAATGATGTTTTGGTACTTTTGTCATTTTGTTGAGAACTTCTAATACAAGTTTGTTATATATTTTATTGTCTTATTTTTATTAATTTTATATTGAATATAAAGGAATGTGATTTCCTGATGCATATTTGATACCCCTTAATTTATATACCAGTTCTTGCAGTTTGATGTCACTGTAAACAATACATTTCTATACTATTATAAATTCTTATGGATTCACCGAAGAGAAGTAGGGCTAGTCATCTCAGCTCAAGTGTTGAGGGTCAAAATATTGTACACGATATTGAAGTATCTGCTATAAAAAATCAGCAACTAGCTCAACAAAGAAGTGATTCAGGTTCTACTTTTTATCTTTTTTTATATATTTTATTTTCTTTCCCTGATAACAAAAAAATTGATGCACTTGAGCCATCTATTTGTCTTTGTATATGTATGTATTCCTATCTATCATTGAATACAGGTAACTATGTATTATTATTATTATTATTTTGTTATCATAGAAACAAATGATGTTGCAAAAGGGAGCAGACATACAACATGTAAAGAAATTTGGGCTCAACCAGAAGGTGCTCGTATGCAAGTGGAAGTTAATAATTTAGGCTAGCCTATTGGACTAAATGCTACCAAGTTGGCAAATTTCTTAGGTACATTGTCATGTAATGGTACATCCACTCCCTTAAATTATACTGATTGGAGACTAATGCCACAAACCTATAAAGATGACATGTCGGAGTTGATTGAGGTATTATATTTTTCTATGCTAAAGTAGCAATGGTATTGATGGGAATATATTTTGTATTGTTTAATTAATTAATTTTTGGATGATTGTAGGGAAAGTTTGACTTAGATCCACTAGCAAAACAATTTTCATGTCATTGGACAAAAATGAAGGACCTTCAAAATGAAATTCAAAGCTAAATGGTTTTCAGAATGAAAGCATTATAAGAGAGTGCTTAACGATCAATTTCAATGGTTATTGAGTCACTGGGAGACTCCTAAAACATTAGTATAGAATTGTCAAAAGTTTGATATTCATTCACTACTACTATTTCTCATAAATTTATTAAATATTTTATTGCCAACTACAAGAAAGACAAAATATTGGCAAAGCAAATAGAATGAAACTTAAATCTACACATACAATAGGTTCCAAAAGTTTTGCTATAAGATGTAAAAAGATGGCAATTGAAGTCTCTATATTGATTTCCTTTTTTTTTTTCATCTTGTTAAAGAAGGTTAAATTTACTACCATATCTATGTTCTTTATTACATAAGGCAAAACCTTCTAGGGGTAAGCCATCTCAAGTAGTATTCTATGTTATTACTCATACAGATAACAATGGAAGGCCTATAAATGATGATGTTGCTTTTGCGATTGTAAGTTTAAACTAATATTTTTAGTTTACCTTGCATTTTCTTGCCCAATACATTTTTAACTAAAATAACATGATATTTTATTAATTTATGTAATAGAAAAAATAAATGATGTTACTCAAACTCAAGGGACAATAGATAAACCAGGTACAGATGGCACATTATCAATGGTTTTGGGGAAAGGTAAAAGTTATGTGCGCACATATGGTTTGGGTCCTTAACCTGATGATTTATGGGGCACAAAAACTACTCAATTTAAACTCCTAAAAAGAACTGCAAATGCTAAGAAAGTGTCTAATGATAAGGTTGCTCAATTGGAAATGGACATAAGCTGCATGAAAAATCGAGTGGAAAACCTTCAATCATTTATTCCTCATCAATTTTTGAATATAAACTTGGAGGATATTGATAACATTTCTAAACAAGTACATAACTTGCACTATTATCAATTCATGGCACTTTTATTGTGTAATTTTGGTATCAATGTACTAGCATTTTTCCAATACTATAAGATAGTGGTGGCTTGAATTTAAGTGACAATCATGGGAATGGTCTAAAAAACTATTCTACTACATGTCAAATTGATTCTAACCATGTGTGATTTTGTAATTAAGTTATGTCCATTAAATTTAATTTGAATTCTATGATTACTATATCACATAATGCATTAGTCATAATAATTGTAAGTTTCAAAAGTTTCTTATTGGTTCTGTGTTGGTTTTATATCATCTTACCATGTGTGTGTGTGTGATGTACTTGCTCTATTTTTTAAATTTATTCTATACTTACTACCTGTCAAATATTCTTCCAGTATCTTTATATCTTGCATCATTTTTGTATATATTTTCTTTGCGATTGATTCACAATGGGATTGATCTTATAATGAATTCATTGCTACCTCATTTTTGTACTATTATAGAAAACCATGAACATCGGCATCAAGATGAAAATTTTTCTCTCCTTCAAACACTTTTATTATAACTTTGAAAATTATAAGTACTATTAGAGTTTATAGTTTTAACTAGTTCTGTGGGTTCTATGTTAGGCTAAGGAAACAAATATGAACTACTTGTCAAATCAGGAACTTAGTAACGTAAATGAACCTTTGTTTAAAATTAGATATACTTCTTTGTTATTCACCTTCATGAATAATTTTCTATTTACATGTTGGTAGCTCATAACTGTGCTATTTTAACATTAGGCACTGTGATTACCAAGCTTAAATAGGCCTTGTGTATTTTACTATTTGGATGATTTTTTTTTGTCTTTGGGCTATTGAAACTTGAATAAAGTGTTTGTTAGAATTTTTCAGTAATTTTAGATATAAAGTTTAGTATCCCAAGACCATAACTCACTCTCTGATCATAATCTACTAACTCATATATCAAGTTTTTTTTGTGTTGGCAATGCTCTACTATCTTATTTAATTTATATAAATAACTCATACTCCATAAGCTTAACTCATATGCTATATTGTTATACTATATACTTGACAAGCTTTGTCAATTTTTTTATTTGTATCAGGTTAGTGAAACCAATCTGAACTTGCCAATGGGTGGATTTTATCACGTAAGTTAGTATAGATATCTAGCTATGTTAAAATTAAATTTTGTTACCTTTACATTTATGATAGGATTAATAACATCCATCACTAATGCATGTGTAATTGCAAGAAGAGGTGAATCAAGATATTTTTCCACAGTAGGTATAAGCAGCATTATTGATATAGTCCATGTTGAATAATTTGTCTTACACATTACTTTGTGACATTTATTTTATAGATATTGCCATATGTGCCATTGAAAAGTTTAAAGGATCAAAGGTTAGATGTAGCAAAGGGGATGTTAGTTACAAATGATCTATTTAAAGACATAGGAGGACAAAAGTTAGGATTAAGGTCCTATGAGATCTATATTTTAGTTGGTATAGAGAAGAAAGAACCTTTGGTGTGACCTCATTCTGGTCTTTAAACAATATGGGATGCTATTGAAACAAGTGTCGCATGACCATTATATTTCATGAGCGCTCACAACAATCTTTTAAAACTATTAATCAAATTGATTTTCTTGCATTACATAGTTGACACTTTCTAGTTTTACATGAAACTGATACAAGACATTAAAGATGCTTATTGATGATAATAGATGCCAACATAAATCAAGATTTTACAACTTTGTCCTGAGTACATGGGTAGTTAGATTGTGGTGTACAATTTTAGTTGATTGTGAAAACTTGGAAGTTTGTTTGTTATTATTTTTATTCAACATTATTTAGTAATTAGTTTGTTGATGGCATGGGTAACAATGTAATATTTCTTTTTTTCATTTACTAGAAACATCGATATGTTCATTTTTTAATAAAATATTTTTATTTATCTTCTAGGTATGTTTTCTTTTTTCTAGATTTGTCTTCTGGTTGTGTAATGTTGACAATATTATGTATATTAATTAGTTTCTATAAGAATTGCGATCACATATATAAATATAAATGACAAATGTAATTGCCTGTAAAAGACTAAAGAAATTTGTCCCCAATTGTATTTAGAACAATTTATTTTGCCACTATATGATTCGTTTGTCTTTAGCTATGCTATATTAAAACTATTATATTTTTTAGCAATTCATAAACTTTGATCTGCATTTTTATATAGGAGGCAAATTTATGTGTCTCTTTGATTGGAAAAAGCAACAAATGCATTTGCTTCTAAAGCTAGAAAGACACAAAAATATCCTAACATATTAGGAGCACTTGCAATTGTTTATAATTTATTTTTTAAGGTAGCAAATATAATTGTCTCTCATTTGCCTCCAAAAAATTTAGGCAACACTAGTAAAGGAGACAAATATTTCAAGTGCCACTAAAACATTTATAGACAAATAAATGACATGTAGAAACAATTTCTTTTGTCTCTGTATTAGTTGTGTGTTGTAGTGAAAGTAAAGCCTACTCTGGCACTCTATTACTCTTCTATAAATGTAATGAATAGAGCATTACCAAGCTATTCCCTACTGTTTTCCCCTAGAATATGGGAGCATCCGAATCAGTAGGTAATAGATGTCTAAACAAGTTTTTAGATGTAGGATGTTGTGACTACACCAAATTCTCAACCTCTACTCGCTTTGTGAAATAATCAAAGACTATGATACAATATTTAACTCTTCTAGGTGCCCTTGTAGGCTTATAAATATCCTTATAGCTCCAAGTGCAAGCTATGTTAACCTCCCTAATCTTTCTTTGGTGAGTGTATTGCTGCACTTGAAGGCTTGAAATATGGGGTAGGCATGACAGTGTTAAAGATTTTCCTTGAAATGGATGCTTTAAAGGTCATTCAATTAATGATCTCCTCAGTGAAAGGATCATCATAGGCATTTTCCTACATCTATAACATTCATGGCTTATTGAAGAATGTTTCTACTTAGCAAGTTATGCATGTAGGGCAAGAAATGAATAGTGTTTCTTATGAATTAGCAAGGTTGGCATAGTCCCTTGAGTCTTCTTATCTGTGGCTTGATGAGTTGCCAAGCATGGCTGCTACATTGATCAGTAAGGATTGTTCTCTTTGCACTAAAGTGTCTTGTGAAATAAATACGATTATAATAAAAAATCTTGGTTGACTAATGTAGATAATGATAAATGGTTTTGGCATTCCAAATTCTTAGCAGTGCATTTTGGTTAATGGAACCCAACAAATAAATGTTATTTATTTATCCTAAGTTCTCTGTTCCATTTTAGTTTTTTAACATAAATTTTACTTTAACTTATCTATATTATTATTTGATAAAAATTATTTTGTAAAATTATATTTAAAAACTATACAAGTTTTGTAGTCTCTAAGTATAATTTTTAAATTTTTTTAGAAAATAATATAAATAAATTCAAGTCAAAATTAAAACCAAAAATTGAAATGAAGTAGAAAACTTAGGATGAAGGTAGTATTAATTGGAAAATGCATGGCAAGTGTAAATTCCAGTGTTATCTTTTGCCTTGAACAAAATAGACCGTAAGATATAATGTGACTAATGAACAACTGTATTCTCTTTACTAAGTAGGCCACCCTATTTTAGGGGCCCACTTTTTTGTGTGGTCTATATTTGTTTGTCATGCTAGGGGCAAACCTTTACATAAAGTAGCTATCATAGTATACAAAGTGTATGTCACCTAATCGACGGCAGTTTTGTTTCTCCAAATGGTGACAGGTTTCTGGATCCCGTCAAAGATAGGTCTTGTTATTGCTGTTGTAGAAAGAACTTGGAGATCAGGCCATCTTGATGCTACCCAGAGGGATGCCAAATTGTTACTCTCTTGATCTTGCAAGCTTGGTATACTTTGACATTTCCGTATGTCTGAGTCCGACATTTCATTTGTTAAAACATCATTCATTGGAGCTATCGGTGTTTGATTAAACCCAGATGTTACTTTCAAATTTGACCTTAATGCCAAGCACTTGCCCGTTATTGCTGAGAATACCCCAGTGGTTGTGTTGTCCTTCCTTAGAAGTAACTCTGATGTGCCCGTTGAATGACGAGAAGTGACATCGGCTCCAGATGTTTGACATCTCTGAGCCAACTTGTCAATGGTGCCACTTTGTACACCATCAATGTTGTCATTTAGGAAGCCATTGGCAGTGCTCTTAGATTTTTGACACTGACTTAAAGGTGGACTGGAAGTGGGTGAAGGCCCCAGAAAGCAACCATTTGCAATGTCCGCATAGCCTCTAGTGGTGGTGTTTTGCTCATTGAATTTGAGGCCATAGTAACATTGTAGAGAACTCATTGCTGCAGAGATCGTATGGGTGGAGGGTCTTGGTCTTGATGAATGGAATGAATCAAGAAAGTCAGATGACCAATTGAAAGATGTCTTTTGGTTGGAATTGTTGGGGCTTAACCTGCAATAAAGAATTATTTTGAATAAACAAGGTTCCTAATAGACAAAACCCAAATAAGCCCCAATTATCAACAAATTACCAGATCGCATGCCTAATTAACAATGGAGGTCCAATAAAGCCTATCAGCGTCCAAAAATAGGGCATAAGCCTAATAAGCCCACCTATTAGCTATTTATATAAAGAGTATTTCTCTCATATTTCCCTAGGTTCTACACTGCAACTTTACTACTTTAGGCATTGGAGGGCTTCCCAGGGACATACTCCAAGGTCCTTCCTAATGTAGTTCTCCATGTCTTTGTTTGTAGTTGACTAGAGCCAGATAACAATGAAGGGTCTCCACTGTTCAGCTTGAAACTCTAGGTAGTTTGATGATTAGTTCCACCAAGAGAATACAACAATGAAATCAATTTTGAAGATATCGAACCTAACTCTTGGACAGTTAATCCTTAATTGTTCCTAAAAAAAACAAACAATAATGAAGTTTCAAGCAAAAAAATTGTAGCTAGCAAACGTACCCAAGAGTCTCAGAATCATGAAAAATGGAGAAGCGATGAGAAGGTGGATGCCTTCTGGGTAATGGGATTTGAATTGACCTCAACGCAAAAATTTGGATGTCCGTTGCCAGGCCATTTCTCTTCTTAATGTCTGCAACCTACTCCAACCCATAAACAAAAAAAGTCACATGAAAACTAGAATGAGTTATCACCAGCAAATTTGAAGAATGTGAGAACTTCTAAGAATGGGCTAGCAAATGTGAAAAATAGGTTTACCTCGACACCGTACTTGATGGCAATGCCAGTGAGCGTGTCCAACTTGGAAATGTAATGCTCGATGAAATCGGTGTTGTTGGGAAAGGTCGACGGTGGCGGTGGTGGTCTCTTCGGGTGGTCTCCATCTAAAACTCTCTCCTCATAACAAAAAATTCTCTGTCTATAATCAAATTGTCTCGCTCTATGTATCTGCATTGCAAACCAACCATCTAGATGGGCCTCTAATCTATTTCCAACAAATCAAGTTGTTCATGGTGCAGGTGGACTATAGAAGCTAGACCATGACATTGATTGATTGAAATTGAAAGGAAGTGAACCGAGATTAGGAAATTTAGGGAAGTGATGAGACTTGATTTTATTGCCTCCATTCATATTTCTTCCTAGTTTCCAGGGAAATGGGTGTTGGCTAGACAAAGTTCTCATGCCCTTTTTTGCAGACCAATTATTACAAAATCAAGGAGCACAGGCAACACACATGTCGCTTCTCTTACAATTTTTATTTATTTATTCATTTTTCACAAATTAATGTCGTCTTAAGAAAAAAATTACAAGAAAATTGGAAATTGACATAAATTACTCTTATATCATTTTTTATTTAGTTATTAAAGTAATATACATTCATACAAAAATATAGTTATTCATATGGTCATTCATACTCAACCTTGAATTAATTCCTTCCTCACTACAACACACCTCTAATACGAAGACAAAAGAAATTGTTTCTACATGTCATTTATTTGTCTCTAAATGTTTTAGTGGCAATTGAAATATTTGTCTCCTTTACTGGTGTTGCCAAAAGTTTTTGGAGACAAATGAGAGACAATTAAATATGTTACCTTAAAAATAAATTAGGAACAATTGCAAGTGCTCCCAATATGTTAGGACATTTTTGTGACTTTCTAGCTTTAGAAGCAAATGCATTTGTTGGTTTTCCCAATTAAAGAGACACATAAATTTGTCTCCCATATAAAAATGAGGATCAAATTTTATGAATTGCTAACAAATATAATAGTTGTTATATAGCATAGCCAAAGACTAATGAATCATATGGTGACAAAACAAATTGTTCTAAACACAATCGGGGACAAATTTCTTTAGTCTTTTGTAGGCAATTACATTTGTCATTTATATTTATATTTATGTATGTGATCGCAATTCTTATAGCAACTAATTAATATAAATAATATTGTTGACATTACACTGCCAGAAGACAAATCTAGAAAAAAAAAATTAACATACCCAAAAGATAAATAATAATATTTTATTTAAAAATGAACATCTCAATGTTTCTACTAAATGACAAAAAAAAATATTACATTGTTCCCTACGCCATCAACAAACTAATTGTTCAATAATGTTGAATAAAAATAACAAATAAACAAACTTCAAATTTTCACAATCAACTAAAATTGCACACCACAATCTAATTACCTGTGTACCCATGATAACTTGTATAATCTTGATTTTTGTTGTCATCCACTATCATCAAAAAGCATTTTAATTTCCTGTATTAGTTTCATGTAAAACTAGAAAGTGTCAACTATGTAACGCAAGAAAATCAATTTGATTAACGGTTTCAAAAAATTATTATGAGGGCTCATGAAATATGATGGCCATGCGCCACTTGTTTTAATAGTATCCATATTACCCACTCCATAGGTAGTCCAATTATGGTGCCAAAATTGTGCATTGAGACTCCTAGGATTTGTAATGTTTTGTAGGCCATCAGAATACTACCCTAAGTGTGCATACCCAAGTGGCCCTCTTGGGCCTATGTAAACACATGCATATTGGTCCAACCATCACACACATATTCACATTTCATGCACACCATGGCAGCAAAGAAGGAAAACACTAGCACAAGTCTTAATCTTGGCTACCACACATTAGGCAATCGTGTTAAGTTCTAGTAACCACTCACTGCACATGTAACTTACACTAATAAACTGTATCATTCTAGCCATGTACCCCGCATTTTTATTTAGTCCATTATCAATTAGAGAATTAGAAAAAACCAAGGAATTCTGTTTTACATCAATAGCCCACGTATGGACCAAGTTATGGATTTTTTAATTTGGTTACAAAATTCTGACCAAATGAACATTAACGTAGCCAACTTTGCAACATCATATCTTTGGCTACAGGGCTCCAAATTCAGAAATTAAAAATCACAGATCAACCTCTAGATGTTCTCCATCTGTGGCCAAATTTTCATACAAAGAATCCTTCTACACAGGGAGATATAGAACTTTAAGTGCAGAGTCAAAATTCTGGTCACTTTACAACCATTTTGCCCATACAAAATTTCTTAAGTGTGCAAACACTTTATTCACAAGGAGAAAGCCCTCCAAGGCTACCCCATATATGTCCATTACACATAATAAATACATTCCCTTACATTTAACAACCATATGTCACTAAAACAGAATTTACAAGTAAGCAGCCCATCATTCACACTTAGGCAGCTTTGCACCACATCACTTACATAACCAAAACATTACTCAAATGTTCACATACTTGTCTCATTTTACATACACTACATGTACATGCATACATGCACTAAAAAATGGTCTTAACTCAGCTAAATATGCACCCTAGGTTATAGGAGTGCCTAAGACACAATGGACTCCAAAACAGGATGCTGGACAGCTGCTGCATAACACAATAAATACCACCATTAAAAATACCAAATGTGCTCCTAAAATCACCAAAATTTCCAGATCATGACTAGACATATGGAAGTTCATGTACCTGAATTTCAGATCAAAACTCAAAAAAAAAAATGTCAGTTTGAATGTGATCTTTTCTGCTGGACCTGAAATGACAGAATTGAGGGGAGTAAGTTTCATTGAGAAACTTAGTAAGGGTAACACTTGGATTCAATAGGGAATGTGACCATCATTGAAACCTGCATCCAAAGGCACTAAAATACAAAAAACACAATGCATATATACAAGATATAGCAACCAAATGCAGCAGCCATTCACAACCAACAAACACATGAAATGCAGCAACAATATAAACCTTAGGTTAGTCCATAAAACATGCAATAAACATAACCAAATCACTATGGCAGCCCTCTTCAAGCTAATGCTTGGTCTTAGGAGTATTTTAACACTAGTTAGTACTAATTTTAGATGCTAGAAACCCTCATTTCACTGCCATCATTGTGCACTTGACACTAGGTCACAAAACCTTCAATAAGTGCACTCCTCTCACAAAGCTTGGTTCATCAAGCTCATGGCTCTCTTCCAAGCTTAGCCCTAGCTCCATGGTTGCTTGAAAATACCAAAACAACCCATTAGAGAAAGAGAACCCATACCAAAGTGGGTAGGCCAAAAATCAAACTTGATCATTGAAGTATCCAAGCAATAGCTTTAGTTTGCTTCCAATTGCTTCCTTTTGCCTTCAATTTCAAGCAACTACAAGTTTGAAGGTGTGGTGGCTATGGAGGAACTATGGCTGAGTTCTTGGGCTAGAGGAGGCCAAAAAGGGGAGAGAGATAAGTGAATTGGCCATTTAAATGGCTTTAAATGAGCTTAAGGGCACAAAACACACTTAAACAAGCTTAACCTTGCTTTATGTCATTTTCCTTCTCACTAATTATGGTTTCCTTGCCTTAAACTCATTGATACACATGTGCCCAACATTTTTGACCCATTTATCAAGCGTTGGCTACCTTCCCCATGATGAGATAACCCCGCAATTCCACCCTTTGACTTAAGTCAAAAGCTTGAACACCTTAAGGTTTACACATAGACATTTAGGTATTTAATGGCTTTAGTGTTTCATTTATCCAAACTTATATTCCATGAGCAATTTGGTCCTCCAATAGCACTTGTATACCATTCATATGCTTTCCATAACTCTCCAAATCTCTTTCTTGAAGGTTTTGCAATTGTGTACCTGAATTTCCAAAACCTTACAAAAAAAGTCCATAGTTTGTTTGACAAACAAGTAACCCTTAAGGGTTTTCTTGGGGCCAAGTTACCAACTTGGAACACTTTTAAGGAGGTATTCATTATACCTTTTAACCCTCACACTTCAATCACTATGAAGAGAATTACACAATATAATGTCTTTTTTACCATTACCCCACACTTGTAATTCTCCCATTTTTGTGTTGTGGTAACAATCCTCTCCCCCCTTAAAAATTTTGGTCCTCCAAAATAGCCTTTAGCTGCGGCTATTCTTCAGGATACCTTTCCATAAGGTCTTTTTCAGTTTCCCAGGTTGCTTCTCTTTCAGAGTGGTGTGACCACTAAACTTTAACCATGGGAATAAGTTTGTTTCTTAACCTTCTGGTATCCTTGGCTAAGATAGCTATAGGTTTCTCTTCATATGTCAAGTTAGGTTCCAATTGTATGTCTTCCACTACAATAGCATGCTTTGTGTCCAATAGACATTTCTTAAGCATACTGATATGAAAAATACTATGAACACTTGACATGCTTGGCGGTAGAGCTAACTTGTATCCTACCTTGCCAACTCTGCCCAAGACCTCATAAGGGCCTATGTATCTTAAAGCTAACTTGGTTCTTCTGCCAAATCTGACAATGCCTTTGGTTGGTGCAACTTTTAGCCAAACATTGTCACTAACCTCAAATTCTAAGTCTCTTCTTCTTTTGTTCACATAGGTTGTGGACCTTTCATTGGCTACCTTTAATCTCTCTTAAATTTTCTTGATTTTGGAAGTTGTCTCTTCAATAATTTTTGGACCCAACTCTAGCCTGTTTAAGGCTTCCACCCAACAATAGGGTGTCATGCACCTTCTTCCATATAATACGTCATAAGGTGCCATGCCAATGGTACTTTGGTAACTATTATTACATGAGAATTCCACCAATGGCAAGTGTGAGTCCCATTCACCTTTGAAATCCAACACGCAGCTCCTAGGCATGTCTTCCAATATCTATATCACCCTTTCAGTTTGCCCATTAGTCTGAGGGTGGTAAGTAGTACTCAGGTGGATTTTGGTTCCTAGTACTTTGTGAAAAGCACTCCAAAACTGAGCTGTAAATCTTGGATCTTTATCAGATACAATGGAATTTGGCACTCCATGTAGCGTTACTATCTCTTGGACATACTTCTAAGCTAACTTCTCCAAGGAGTCTATGAGTTTCATTGGTAAAAAGTGGGGCACATTTGGTTAGCCTATCCACAATGAGCCAGATTGTATCATGCCTTAATTTGGTCATAGGCAACCCAGTCAAAAAGTCCATCGTTATGTTGCCTCACTTCCTCACTAGTATAGGTAGAGTCTGTGGGGTACCAACTAGTTTCTAGTGCTTTACCTTTACCTTCTGGCATATGGCACATTTGGAGACATAACTAGCTATGTCTCTCTTCATATTTGGCCACCAGAAGTGAGTCTTCAAGTCTTTATACATTTTCTCACTTCCTGGATGTATGTTAAACTTACTTGTGTGAGCTTCTTCAAGTATTTCATCCCTGAGCTTTGGTCCTTTAGGCACATAGATTTGGTCTTTGAAATACAGTAATCCTTACTTGTAGTCAAAGAATTGAAACAAAGAACCTTTTTCCTCTCATGAAATCTTTTTCAGATCAAGATCTGTCTCCTGTTCCTTTCTAGCTTCTTCAATCTGTCTAGACTAAACTATCAATGTGTAGATTTGGGCTTTGTCCCACTTATGCCACTTATGCCATAGGCATAGCAGACTATTCTGCTCATCATAATCAATTATGGACCCTCTTTTCAAAAGACCCGTGTACTTCCTGCTCAAGGCATCTACTACTAGATTGCCTTTGCCCTCAATGTACTCTATACAGCAGTTATAGTCCTTGATGTATTCTAACCATCTCCTTTGCCTCATGTTCAACTCTTTATGAATGAACTAGTACTTTAGGCTCAGTGTAGATCACAAAGGAACTACCCATCAAGTAATGCCTCTATTACTTAAGAGAAAAAATCACTGCTGCCAATTCTAGGTCATGGGTAGGATAATTTTGCTCATGGGGTCTCAACTGCAGTGACTCATAAGTAATGACATTTCAGTCTTGCATAAGCACACAACATAACCCAGATATAGATGCATCTGTATAGATGATGTAGGGCTTACTTGGATTAGGAAGAATCAATACTGGAGCTTCAATCAACCTCTGCTTGAGCTCCTGGAAACTCTTTTCACACTTTTCAATCCACTCAAATCTTTGACCCTTCTCAGTCTAATGAGTAAGAACTGAACCAATCATGCAAAAGCCTAATACAAATCTCCTGTAGTATCCAACTAATCCTAGGAAACTTCTGATTTCCTTCACTGTCTTTGGTCTTTCCCACTCTGGCAATGCCTTGACCTTTTCAAGGTCTGCCTTGAGGCCTTGTGCATCTATGATGTGTCCTAGGCAGGACACTTCCCTTATCCAGAATTCACACTTGGATAACTTGGCATAAAGTTGATGTTCCAATAGAATCTTTAGGGCAATCTTCAGATGATGCTCATGTTCATTTTCATCCTTGGAATACACTAGGATGTCATCAATGAACAGAACCACAAATTTGTCCAGATGTGGTCTGAAGACTCTGTTCATTAGGTCCATGAAAGCAGTTGGGGCATTAGTCAAACCAAATGGCATGATTGTGTACTCAAAATACCCATATCTAGTCCTAAATGCAGTCTTAGGAATGTCCTCTTCCTTTACTCTCAACTGAAAGTATCCAGACCTCAAA
The DNA here is from genome assembly GCA_005392925.1 of Aquilaria sinensis. Lineage (NCBI taxonomy): Eukaryota > Viridiplantae > Streptophyta > Magnoliopsida > Malvales > Thymelaeaceae > Aquilaria > Aquilaria sinensis. The sequence continues at coordinate 145,864 of SMDT01000276.1, read as the reverse complement.
TATTTTGGAGAAGATCATAGCTCCCTTGAGTTGATCAAAAAGATCCTCAATCCTAAGGAGTGGGTACTTGTTCTTAATAGTCACAGCATTGAGCTTCTTGCAGCCAATGCATAGTCTTAATAGTCACATCCTTCTTGTTCACAAAGAGAGTAGGAGCTCCCCATGGTAAAATACTTGGCCTTATGAATCCTTTTTCAAGAAGTTCATCAAGTTGTTTCTTGAGCTCATTCATCTCTATGATAGGCATTATGTAAGGAGGAATGGATATCGGACTAGCTCCTAGTTGTAGCTTAATCTCAAACTCAATTTCTCTTAGTGGAGGAATACCAGGCAGATCTTTAGGAAAAACTTCTGGAAATTCTCTCACTACAGGTATTTTGTCCACTTCTTTATCATAGTGCAATTCATTCAATCATAACAATAATCATGCTTAGAAATCACAAGTATCTCATCTAATACCTCTAGTGCCATGCCATGCATTTCATACACTAATTCATTAGAATTCACTAATGCATGTACTTCACCATCAGGCAATGTGATTTCTCTTTTAGCACAATCAATTCTTATGTTATGCATAGCAACCCAATTCATACCCGCACTAAATCATACTTAGGAATGTCCAACACTAGCAGATTAGTCATAACCTTAGTCTTTCCTGCTACTAGCTCACAATCCTTAGCTAGGTCATTAGCAAAAAGATATTGACTACCTACTATTTTCACTAAGGATATCTTAGGCATGATTTCAGTAGGCAATTTCATGTCATCAACAAATTTCCTAGCCACTATAGACACAGATGCACCAGTATCAAATAGAACACTAACAAGCATACCATTAAGGTAAATGTTATCTCTTAGTGCTCCTCCCTGCTTTGATGTCTCTGGCCTTTCCACTTAGAAGACTCTACCAGCTTTCTGCACTTAAGGCTGAGACACTGGAGGAACTGGCCTCTACTATCCCTCTTTAGGTGCTCCCCCCTAGGTCCTGCCCCAATAGGCCTTACTAGACCTTGGTACCCCCTGTTGCCCCCAATAGCTTTAACCAAACCTAAGGCATTTCAGGGTTTGGTACCCCCTGTTGCCCATGATTCCCTTTATTCTGTCAATTTCTTTGTTGCTCAGAATCAGTAGGAGGCCTTCAGAGTGGTTCCCTTCTCCTTGTGGAAACCATGTTTACTTCCTGCATTGATGATTCACCATAAAGCTTATATAAAAATCATAGGTATTTCAATGGTACTTGACACTAGCAGCTGACCAAACTGAGTTCATGTATGTAGATGCAAGCAATGCAACTATATGCTATGTACATGTACAAACCATGCTTTGATACCAACTTCTATTACCCACTCCGGGAGTAGTCCAATTATGGTTCCAAAATTGTGCATTTAGACTCCCAGGATTGCTGATGTTCTGTTGGACATCATAACACTACCAATATTGTGCATACTTAAGTGGCCCTCTTGGGCACTATGTAAACATATGCATATTGGTCCAACCATCATACACATATTCACATTTCATGCACACCATCGTAGCAAAGAAGGAAAACACTAGCACAAGTCTTAATCTTGGCTACCACACATTAGGCAATCTTGTTAAGTTCTAGTGACCACCCACTGCACCTGTAACTTACACTAATAAACTGTATCATTCTAGCCAGGTACCCCCTATTTTGTGTGCTCCATTATAAATTAGAGACTTAGAGAAAACCAAGGAATTTTTTTCTACATCAATAGCCCACCTATGGGCCCAGTTATAGATTTTTTAAATTGGCTACAAATTTCTGACCAAATGAACAGTAACTTAGAAAACTTTGCAACGTCATATCTTTGGCTACAGGGCTTAAAATTTAGAAATTCAAAATCTCAGTTCAACATCCAGATGTTCTTTAGGTATGGTCAAAATTTCATACAAAGATTCCTTCTACACAGGGAGATATAGAACTTTAAGTGTAGAGTCAAAATTCTGCTCACTTTATAACTATTTTGCCCATACAAAATTTCATAAGTGTGCAAACACTTCATTCACAAGGGGAAAGCCCTCCAAGGCTTCCCCATATATGTCCATTACACATAGGAAATACATTCCCTTGCATTTAACAACCATATGTGGCTAAAACAGAATTTACAAGTAAGCACCCCATCATTCACACGTAGGTAGCTTTGCACCACATCACTTACATAACCAAAACATTACTCAAATGTTCATAGACTTGTCTCATTTTACACACACTACATGTACATGAATACATGCATTACAAAATGGTCTTAACTCAGCTAAATACGCACCCTAGGTTATAGGAGTAGCTAAGACACAATGGACTCCAAAACAGGATGCTGGACAACTGCTGCATAACACAATAAGTACCACCATTAAAAATACCAAATGTGCTCCTAAATCACCAAACTTTCCAGATCATGACTAGAGATATGGAAGTTCATTTACCTGAAATTTTAGATCAAAACTCAAATCACAAATGTCAATTTGAATGTGATCTTTCTGCTGGACCTGAAATGACAGAATTGAGGGGAGTAAGTTTCATTGAGAAACTTAGTAAGGATAACACTTGGATTCAATAGGCAATGTGACCATCATTAAAACATGCATCCAAAGAAAATAAAACACAAAAACCACAATGCATATATACAATATATAGTAACCAAATGCAGCAGTCATTCACAACCAACAAACACATGAAATGCAGCAGCAACATAAATCATAGGTTAGTCCATAAAACATGCAATAAACATCACCAAATCACTATGGTAGTCCTCCTTAAGCTAATGCTTGGTCTTAGGAGGATTTTAACACTAGTTAGTACTAACTTTGGGCTCTAGAAACCCTCATTTCACTGCCATCATTGTGCACTTGACACTAGGTCACAAAACCTTCAATAAGTGCACTCCCCTCACTAAGCTTGGTTCATCAAGCTCATGAATCTCTTCCAAGCTTAGCCCTAGCTCCATGGTTTCTTGAAAATATAGAAAACAACCCATGAGATCAAGAGAACCCTTACCAAAGTTGGTAGGACGAAAATCAAGCTTGATCCTTGAAGTATCCAAGCAATAGCTCTAGTTTGCTTCCAATTGCTTCCTTTTGCCTTCAATTTCAATAAATTGCAGGTTTGAAGGTGTGGTGGCTATGGAGCAAGTATGGCTATGTTCTTAGGTTGGAGGAGGCCAAAAATGGGAGAGAGATAAGTGAATTGGCCACTTAAATGGCCTTAATTGAGCTTAAGGGCACAAAACACACTTAAACAAGCTTAACCCTGCTATATGTCATTTTCCTTCTCACTAATTATGGTTTCTTTGTCTTAAACTCATTAGTACACATGTGCCCAACATTTTTGACCCATTTATCAAGCCTTAGCTGCCTCCCACATGGTGGGATAACCCTGCAATTCCACCCTTTTACTTAAGTCAAAAGCTTGAACAAGGTTTATACTTAGACATTTAGGTCCTCAACGCCTTTAGTGTTTTGTTTGTCCAAACTTGTCTTCCATGAGCAATTTGGTCCTCCAATAGCACTTTTATACCATTCATATCCTTTCCATAACTCTCCAAGTCTCTTTCTTGAAGGTTTTACAATTGAGTACCCGAATTTCCAAAACCTTACAAAAAAATCCATAGGTTGCTTGACAACAAGCAACTCTTAAGGCTTTTCTTGGGGGCCAAGTTACCAACTTCGAACACTTTTAAGGAGGTGTTCATTATACCTTTTACCCCTCACACTTCAATCACTATGAAAAGAATTACACAATATAATGGCTTTTTTACTATTATGCCACACTTGTAATTCTCTCATTTTTGTGTCATGGTAACAATCCCCTATTGTTTTAAGAGCAGAATGTGATCGTACCAAAGGTTCCTCCTTCTCTACGTCAACTAAGATATTGATCTTATAGAACCCTAATCCTAACTGTTGTCCTCCAACATCTATAGATGGATCCTTTGTAACTAACATCCCCTTTGCAACATCCAACCTTTGATCCCTTAAACTTTTCAATAGCACATATGGTGATGTCTACAAAATAAATGTCACAAAAGTAACGTGTACAACAAATTATTCAACATGGACTATATTAATAATGCTGCTTATACCTGTTATGGAAAAATATCTTGATTCACTTCTTCTAGCAACTACACATGCATTAGTGAATAGATGTTATTAATTCTATAAAAAATGTCTATAAAAAATGTAAAAGTGACGTAATTTAATTTTAACATAGCTAGATATCTATAATAACTAACTTATGTAATAGAATCCACCCATTGGCAAGTTCAGATTGGTTTTACTAACCTAATATAAATCAAAGTATTGACAAAGCTTCTCAAAGTATATAGTACAATGATATAGCACATGAGTTAAGCTTATGAATTAGGATTATTTATACAAAATAAATAAGACAATGGAGCACTACCAACGCAAAAATGACTTGCTATATGAGTTAGTACATTATGATCAGAGAGTGAGTTATGGTCTTGAGATATTAAACTTTATATCTAAAATAATTGGAAACTTCTAACCAACACTTTATTCAAGTTTCAATAGCTTGAAGGCCCCAACAAATTATCCAAATAGTAAAATACACAAGGCCTCTTTAAGCTAGGCAATCACAGTGCCTAATGTTAAAGCAACACAATTATGAGATACCAACATGTAAATAGAAAATTATTCATGAAGGCGAATAACAAGGAAGCATAATTAATTTAAAATAAAGGGTCACATACATGACTAAGTTCCTGATTTGACAAGTAGTTCATATTTGTTTCTCTAGCCAGGCATGGAACCCACAAAACTAGTTAAAACTAAGAACTCTAATAATACTTATGATTTTCAAAATTATAAAAGAAGTGTTTGAAGGAGAGAATATTTACGTCTTGATGTCAATGTTCATGGTTCTCTATAATAGTACAAAAAAGAGGTATCAATGAATTCATCACAAGATCAATCCTATTATGAATCTATCACAAGGAAAATATATACAAAAATGATGCAAGATATACAGATGATGGAAGAATATTTGATAGGCAACAAGTATAGAATAAATTTAAAAAATATAACAAGTATATCACACACACACACACACACATGCAATGAGGTGATATAAAACCAACACAGAACTAGTAAGAAATTTCTGAAACATGAAATTATTATGACTAATGCATTACGTAATATAGTAATCATAGAATTCAAATTAAATTTAATGGATATAACTTAACTAAAAAATCACACCTAGTCAGAATCAATTTAACATGTAGTAGAATAGTTGTTCAAACCATTCCCATGATCGTCACTTAAATTCAGACCATCAATATCCTATAGTATTGGAAAAATGCTAGTACATTAATACCAAATTACACAATAAAATGCCATGAAATTTATAATAGTGCGAGTTATGTATCTGTTAAAAAATGTTATCAATATCCTCTAAGTTTATATTTATAAGTTGATGATGAATAAATGATTGAAGGTTTTCCACTCAATTTTTCATGTTGCTCATGTCCATTTCCAATCGAGCAACCTTATCATCAAACACTTTCTTAGTATCTGCAGTCACTTTTTAGAGTTTAAATCGAGTAGCTTTTGTGCCCTACAAATCATCAGGTTAAGGACCAAAACCATATGTGTGCACATAACCTTTATCTTTTCCTAAAACCATTGATAATGTGTCATCTGGACCTGGTTTATCTATTGCCCATCGAGTTTGAGTAACATCATTTAGTTCTTCCTATTACATAAATTAATAAAGTTTCATGTTATTTTAGTGAAAAATGTATTGGCCAAAAAAAATACAAAGGGAACTAAAAATATTAGTTTAAACTTACAATCACAATAGCGCCATCAACATTTATAGGTCTTCCATTTTTATCTATATGTGTAATAATGTAAAATTCTACATAAGATGGGTCACCCCCAAAAGTGTTTGCCTTATGTAATAAAAGACATGGATATGTTAGTAAATTCAACCTGCTTTAACAAGACAAAAAGAAAAAAAGGAAATCAACATTGAGACTTCAATTACCAACTTTTTCACTCATTATCGCAAAACTTTTTGAACCCGATGTATGTGTAAATCTGAGTTTCATTCTATTTGCTTTACCAATATTTTGCCTTTTCTGTTGTTGGCAGCAAAAGATGTAATAAATTTATGAGAAATATTAGTGGTGAATAAATATCCATCTTTTGACAATTCTATACCAATGCTTTAGGAGTCCCCCAATGACTCAATAACCATTGAAATTGATCATTAAGCACACTCTTATCATGCTTTCCTTCTTAAAATTATTTATCTTTGAATTTTATTTTGAAGGTTCTCCATTTTTTGTCCAATGACATGAAAATTGTTTTGCTAGTGGATCTGAGTCAAACTTTCTCTACAATCATTGAAAATTTAATTAACTAAATAATACAAAGTATATTCCCATCAATACTATAGCAACTTTAGCATAGAAAAATACAATACCTTAACCAACTCCCACATGCCATCTTTATAGGTCTGTGGCATTAGTCTCCAATCAGTATAATTTAAGGGAGCAAATGCACCATTACGTTACAATGTACCTAAGAAATTTGCCAATTTGGTAGCATTGGGTCCACTAGGCTAGCCTAAATTATTAAGTTCCACTTGCATATGAACACCTTCTAGTTGGGCCTAAATTTCTTTACATGTTGTATGTCCTATCCCTTTTGCAACATCATTTGTTTCTATGATAATTAAAAACATAATACATAGTTACATGTATTCAGTGATAGATAGGAATACATACATATATAGAGACAAATAAATCACTCAAGTGCATCAATTTTTTTGTTATCAAGAAAAGAAAATAAAATATATAAGAAAATAAAATAAAATATATAAGAGGAGGTAAATGTAGAACCTGAATCACTTCTTTTTCGAACTAGTTGCTGATTTTGTGTAGCAGATACTCCAATATCGTGTACAACATTTTGACCCTCAACACTTGCATTGATATGAGTAGCCCTGCTTTTCTTCTATAAAGCCATAAGAATCTATAATAGTACAGAAATGTATTGTTTACAGTGACATCAAACTGCAACAGCTTGTATATAAAGCAAAAAGTGTCAAATATGGTTCAAGAAATCACATTCCTTTATATTCAATATAAAATTAATAGAAATGAAACAATAAAATATATAACATACTAGTATTAGAAGTTCTAAACAAAATGACCAAAGCACCAAAACAACATTGACAGTGGTTAATAACCTACTTAAATGTAATTTAAAAAAAAACTAATAGGCATCATATAAATCTAATGGAAACACATGAACTTCTTCAACTTCCTCCCCATCCAGAACATCATCCTCTATATTCATTGTTGCAGCTGCTAAAGGGATATCAATTACTGTACCATCCATATCATGTCTTCTCCAATCAACAAAATCAATCTCACTCTCCCTAGAAGATGGACTTTGCAAGTGCAAATCAAAGTTGTCAACTGTCACTTTCCCATTCATCTTGTAATAATCTCTAGGAATTGCTCTAACAACAACTTGTCAATTCTCCTAAATTGGATTTCCAACATAAAACACTTGTTCAGCTTGAGTTGCCAAAATAAGTGGTTCTACATTTCCCATTAAACTATTAAAATTAACTAATGTGAACCCGAATTTATCTTTCTTTATTCCTGTGTGAATAGAAACTCAATCATAATAAATAACACCATAGATTTTCTAGACCAATATTCTACTTCAATGATTTCTTTCAAGATACCATAGTATGTCAGATCACCACAAATAGGATTGTTATCCTTTGCACTTGCACTAGCAAAGCTTTTTGCATTTGCATTACTACTCCACTATTCTCAGTTTCCCTTCTCATCTCAACATTTACTGTATGAAATCTGAACCCATTTACTACAAATCTAGTGTACTTTCTAGCCACTAGACTTGGCGGATGAACCAAGTGTCTTAAATCATCTGATATTTGACCGTCAACATCATTACCAAGCAACACTTGTAAATTTTTGAACTTATAAAATATTAAGATTTGTACAAATAATACTTTATAAAATATGGAAGTGATTTTAAAATTGACCTGATTGGATAACCATGTAGCAAAGGTGTATTTGTTTGATTGCTTGAGTTGAGGCATGTGGGTTTTTCTCTTTAACGACCTTTAAGTGTCTCCTACAAGCATTGTGAGGTTAAAACATATAAAAATGAGTTTAAAAAACATTAAAAAAATCCAAATCAATTTAAAAGATCTTACTTACTCTATATATGGAGCAACAATACTACAATTATTGAGTATATATTCATGTGCCTTCAACCAAGTACTATTATCCAAAGTGCACAATTGTCCATTCTTTAAAGGATGTCCCATTTTTTAAATGATGGTTTCCTGATCTATTGTAAAAGATATGAGACTGGCTATAGACACTTCATCATTTCTAGAACTTTTGTTCACATGTGTATCAACACTTTTCAAATGCAATGAACAAAATTTACACATTCTTATATAAGATATCATTCTGCAATAGACCCTTTAGTATAGTTTCTATTACGAACATATGATTTCAATGTCAACAGAAACCTAGAAAAGGAAAATAGTGGTATGAAGAAAGCATACATACATAATAACTAATAATAACAATTAATTAATTTGTTTTCTAAACTTTACCTCTCAATCGGGTACATTTACTTGAATTGCACAGGTCCACCAAGTTTTACCTCATAAGCCAAATGTAATGTTAAATGTATCATTGCATCAAAGGAAAAGAAAGGAAACACCTTTTCAAACCGACAAAGAGCTAAAGCTGTTCATGACTTTAATATATTCATATCTTGAATTTTACAATCTTTGGAACATAAAGCTTTGAATATTGACCACAACTCAATAAATGGCCCACTGACTTCTTCCGATAAAAATTTTCTTATTGCTAAAGGAAGGAGTTGCTACATTAAAATATAACAATCATGAATTTTAAAAGTTGTAATCTTAGGCTTCTTCAAGTGCACACACTTAGAGATGTTTGCAGCATAACAATCAAAGACTTTAACTTTCTTCAAAATTTTGCAAAATGTATAATTTTCCTCCGCTAATAATAAGAAGCATGCAAGGCGTATAAATGTTTTAACACTTCCATTGTTAGCCAAATGAAGCTTAGGCATTATACCCATCCATTTCATACTTAGGCGAGCATTTAGGTTGTCTTTCGATTTACCTAGTAGGTTCAATATCGTCTTTATCACATTATCACACACATTTTTCATGATATGCATTCGATCGAGATTGTTATGTAGTATATTGTCCTTCCAATATGGAAACTAAAAAAATATACTTTTCTTTTTCCAACCATATGGTAACTTTGAATTTTAGCTCATTTTCCCAAACACCACTTATGTCCTTTCCAACTCAGATAATACTTCTCTACCAATCAAAGGTTTAGGTTTTTCTCTAAACTCTTGTTCATTATCAAAAGATCACTTCTACCATTGAAAAACATGGTTTCTGGGCAAGAAACAATGACTTCCCACATAACAGAACTTTCACCCATGTTTCAGCCAATAAGCATGAGTGTGTTTGTGACAAGAGGGAAAAGCCAAAGCACACTTAGTACTCCACCTCGAGAAATTAGCATATCCAAGGAATTCATTAATAGTCCATAGCTTTGAAATTGTTCTGCATTAGCATCATAAGTGTTCACTCCAACTTCCCACAACTCTCTAAGTTCATCTATAAAAGGTTATAGATAAACTTCAATGTTATTCCCCGAAGTAGTAAGGCCTGGGATAAGTAATGACAATATCAAATAAGGTTGTTTCATACACAACCATGGAGTTAAGTTGTAAGGAATCAAGACGTTGGCTACATGCTATGTGAGAGACTCATGTTCCTAAAAGGATTAAAACCATCAGTAGCAAGTCTTAAATGAATATTTCAAGGATCAACTGAAAACTCCTTATCTAAAAAATCAAGACTTTGCCATGCAGGCAAGTCTGCAAGATGAGATAAGCATCCATCTTTTTCCCGATCATCATGATGCTACCTCATTAGTGCTATTATCTTAGAAGATATAAACAATCTCTATAGCTGAGGTTTCAAAGGAAAGTAGTGTAAGACTTTAACAAGACTTTCATGACCTTTTGAGTTAGATGGCTAGTTATCTATGTTTTCCTTTCATCTTGATGCACCACATATAGGGCATTTCGAGTCATTGGCATGTTCTGTTCTCAACAACATGCAATAATTACGACATACATGGATCTTTTCATAACCAAGACCCCCTAATGTTCCCATAAACTTTTTAGTTTCATAAAATGATTCTAGTAATGTTTCACCTTTAGGAAGAGCTTCTTTAAACAGTTGAAGTAATTGATTGAAGGTTTTGTCTGAAACATTCCCTAAACATTTTATGGGGAACATCCGTACCAAAAAAGGAAATTTTAGAATGAGATTTACACCCAAGATAAAGTTCTCTCTGCCCATCTTTAACCAGTTTATAAAACTTTTCAGCTTCAGGATTTGGCCCTTCAACACCACTAGATTGGTTGCCCATCATTACATCATGCAACAAATTCCCCATGTCATTGTCAATATGTATATCTTCAGAAGTGGATACATTTGTGAAAGGTGTACAAGATGAACCCTCACCATGTGCTGCCCAATGCGTGTACCCTTCAATGAAACCCTTATACACCAAGTGTTCATACACTTCCCTTTCTCGCAATAGTACTGCATTAATGCAAATTTGTAGGGGCACAAAATTTTATTATCATGACTTTTTTTTGAAAATTCAAATTGCAAGAATTGTTTGGCGCCTTCTTGGTATTCTGGTATTCAGGACTTGCCCGTGAACGAAACATCCAACTCTTATCCATTCTGACGAACCTTCGATTTCTATGATTAAACATAATAGGAGAAAAAAAAAATAGATATTTAGAGATCTTGATTAATTAAAAACTAGAAAATTAGAAACAGAATTATTGAAAATGAATGTGGCATAACTCATGTGATGATGGTATATTTTATTCAACTTTATTGTTTTTCATAAGAAAATTGAAAAGTAAAGTTTGGTACGTTAAAATATACTACAGTTGAATTGTATCAAGGAAGTTAAAATTGCTTAATCATACATACATATATGTGAAGAGGTTAAACCGAGAGTAGAGCTTTATATATCCCCTTACCTCTAATAGGCTCAATGTTGAATCTCTTGTTCTTATTCACGTCCACCCCTATAAATATGAAACCAAAAAAATAGCTTGAATTCTTCATAATCCAATTGCCAAATGGAGAATATAAAAAAGAGTAGAGAGTAGCTTTTCATGTGAAACAAAACAAATAGAAATACCAACAAAGCTATGATTGTGAATGTAAATTGCCTCTAAATTTTAGTAAAAAAAAAAAAGGAATTTGTCTCCATTGATGCCACTATTTAGTTCTTCGGCAACCCTCACTCCACAAGAATTTTGAAACTCACAGAAACCATGGACGTCCTAAAAACCCTAACATAAGATACTATAAAATTTGGCAAAAATTATTTTGGCTCCAAAACGGACGTGGAAAAGTCAAGAGTTAAATAAAAATACTTAGAAATTAAAAAATCAATAAAAAAATATTTATGGATAATTATAAATTGCTTCATAAAAAATGCACAAACCGATATAAGATCAATGAAATTAAACTATTTATAATAATCAATCCCCCACCCCCACACAGGGAAAAAAAAAAGACAGAAAAAGAAACGCTAGCAGTCGGTGAGAAACTTCTCTTACCTCTTCAAGTTGTCACATTCAGAGCATTGGAGCAGAGGCTTTCTCCACTTCACATCTCGAAAGTTCCAAATTCAGATAGCTTGTTTTCATTCCTGGCCTATTTGACCACTACTTGTTCAATCCTACGGTCAAACAACTAGATTTAGTGATTTTGGGAAAAGAAATCATTGAGTTTAGCAGGCAAAATTTTGCAATTGGGACCGCACTTGCAGCAGGCAATGGAAGCACCAAAGTCAACATCAATGGTGGAGCCGGCAACAACAGAGCTTGCGAGAAGAGGAGATGGAACATATGACTGAGAAAGAGGCATTGGAGACAGAAAATTTGTTGTAACTGACTGATTGATAAATTTGAGGCTTAGGTATGTTTGGATTTGCGAACCCAGAGAAGTCACAAATAGGAGAAGGGATAATTGGTTAATTTTTTTTTTTTTTTGCTGTGAGAAAAGTCACAAACAAAGCACTGAAGAGGAATGGACACTTTTCTCTTTGAATAAAAGAAGGCTTGCTTCTTTTGGCTACGTGTAAGCTTTTTGTTAACATACAAATAAAAAAACAATAATTGCTCCCATACTTTAGGGACAAATTTATTCGTTAATACTTGTGAGAGGCATATGCCCAAGATTTATTTAGCAATAAATAATTTAGGTTTTAGCGACAACTATATTTTTATCTCAAAAAATGTTAAATGCTGATATATTGGCAATGGATATTACATACATATGGAGAAAAATAATATAATTGTCCTTAAAAATAATTTTGAGAGACAAATGAATTATTTGTCTCCTTTTAAGTACTGCTAGTGTGAATGTGTTGTAGTGTTTGCCCCCATCTAATATCCACAATCCAACAACTAGGTAGAGGTCACTAACCGCACCAATAAGGAAGGTTGCAAGAAAAGATTGATGGACACCAAGGACAAATGGCCTACTAAATTGTCATCTATCCTCTAGGAATACAGAACAATGACTTCAGAGGCCACAAAAGATGTTTCCCTTCTCCTTTTGCATATAGGATAAATGTAACAACGCTCGGAGCTATAAGTCTAATCAATCAGGTAATTAAATGGAGCTCAGACGTTCAAGTGATAGATTAATTTAACAAATTAACACTTTAGATAATTTATTTGCAAGCTAAGCCTCGGTAATAGAGGGTCTAGTAGTTTAAAAATTACAAACATTGGTCATTTAGGCAAAATTGCAAAAAAGGGTATTTTTGTAATTTCTCAAGACTAAAAATGGCACAAAAATTTTCGTTGAATGACACAGATGGAAATCAGCCTATTATAGCACTTACAAAAGGTTTGGGAGTAAGATGGCAAAAATAAGAGAAGTTTGGGCCAAATTGCTTAAAGCCCAACAAAATTCTAGATATTTCACCTACATAAATCATTGACCTTTGTTCCAACCACGAACCACAACAACTCCCTCCTTTTGTCCTCCATAACAGATCCAATCTAGCTTAAGGGAAGCCATTTAAGCACATCAAAAGAGAAATCAAAGGTTCTCAATATGTTTGAAGGTGCTCATGAGCTCATCCATGGTTAGTTTTGTTCTTAAGGTGAAGTTTCCATCATCTTTGAATTTATGGTATTGTTCATGCAATTTTTATTGTAGAAATTATGGCTGGGATGATTCTTTGATGTGTTTCCTAGCTTTAAGACATGATTTGAGATGCAAATGAGCTAAAACCCAAGAAAACTAAGGCTGAAATTTTGGTGTATCTGAAACCATGTGTGTTGAGCTAGGTGTGGTTTGTTTTTTTACTTCCAGCCATATTTTTGTGTCCCAGGGGTCTTATAGCTCAATAAGGTTGTTCTCTTACTTATTAGTTGCTATTTTAGGGCCAAGAAGTGCAATAGGTGCTGGGCAGTGAATTACCCATGGAAACCATATTGTGCATTTAAGGAGCATTGGTTGAGAATTTTTTTTGTATTAATTTTGTTCCAACTAGGAGCTACTGGTTTTAATGGTTTAAATTAGCTCAAGATGATTTTATCTTGCTTATGATTTAGTGTATAAGAGCTAAGAAGAAAGAGATGTTAGTGTTGTGCCCAAAAGCCAGTCATGAGATGATTGTATTTTTGCACATTGAGTCATGATATTTTATTAAGGCATTAATCCAGCAATTATGTTTGTTGTTTTGTTCCTGCGTAACTTAACAAACATAATTGTAACCCTAGAATAATGATATTCTTGAAAGTCCCTGGTCTAGTATTATTGTGGAGCGGGTTGCAATAATACATAACGACTAACATATGTGAAGACTAATATGAGATATGTAGTCTACATATGGGTACAAGTTGGAGAACTTGTGTACTGGACCGACCCACCATGAGAACACTACATGGATCGTTATATGAGTGTCATAAGTGATTCCCATAGTGATCAGGGTATATGTAGTCCTTCGACCTAAGATCATCAAGGTTCCCTACATGTGAGTCACATACTTTGATACTTTCCTTTGTTGCTCGTAACTGAGTGAACTTGAAGGAGGTCATTGGGTATGTCACATATCATGCGGAGGGATTTGTATGATCAAGATGGGATTTGTCCCTCCTATGTAACGGGAGTGATATCTTCGGGCCCCTTGATAGAGTGAGACTTAGAAAATGCATGGCCATGCTCGGATGAGTTGATATACGATATCAATGTCATCAGTTTAAGTTGGTCTACTCGGTAATCAAGAAACCAAAGATTGGGCTATACGAGAGTGACACATTCCATGTCTCGTGCTTAGTCTTGATATCTTGGACAAAGGGACAATGGCATATATCGGTGATGATCATAAAGGTTTAGTCGAATCACCGACAATCTTGTCACTTGGGTAGCAATGATGTGTTGCTAGACACCGCTCATTGCTTATGATCATAAATGTGATTTATGATCATTGCCAACATGGCAAGAGCCTATTGGGTCGCACACATAGAGCTATTTGGATCATTAGAGTGCATGGGCTAATTATTTGGGTTATGGTTTCACTTTAATTTCGTATTAATAATGGGCCCAAAGAGTTGAGCCATTATTAAGCCTGAAATTAAATCCTAATTGGATTAGGGCTTTGAAACCCATTAGGCCTGGAAGTTGAGTTTCACTATAAATACAACTTTTAAGTGAGAAATTCGCAGGTCTCCTTGCCCTAGCCTCCAAAAAGGACAGCCACACTCTTCTCTTGCAATTCCTTGGAGGACGCAAGCTAGCACTGCGAGCGCAAGAGAAACACATCTGTCGGGACGTGGTGGAAGCGTGGTGATCCCGAGAGGCTCGTGTGGATACCATAGAGAGCCTGAACACGTCAACTGTTCAGGTTTTGTGATTCAACTCTACAGTTGAGTGAGAGATCTCAACCGAAAATTAGGTATGAAAATTTTCGAACACCCGGTTTACCCCGTTTCACTTGGATCCTGGAGGGTTTCGGTTAAATTCCGCTGCGCTGTTTGGCTCCCGAAACCCATCAGTGGTATCAGAGCTACTGGTGAAACCCTAAATCGGGATTGAGTGTTGAATCGCATGATGCTATGTGTTCGGTTGCTTTTCGGCCATGATTAATTAGATTGATTCATGATGCATGAAACTGGAATTCGTAATGAACATATGAGATATATGAAGAAACGACACAAATTGGTTAATGAGATTAACCCGAAATTGAATGGTATGAGATACCTATATGGATTAGGATTCTTGCAATAGTTGCAGAAACCCTAGCTTGGTTCGGATTCAGCCTGTTCAGGCACTGAAAGTAAGGTATTTTTGGTGGCTCGAATAGAGGAGTCTCGGGTGCCTACTTTCTCAAAATACAAGATTTCGGGCTAAGCAATTGTAAGACAATTTTTTGCGCAGGGGGGCGCTGCCCCCCACGCCCCCCGCAAGGGCGGCTCCCCTTGACCTCGTCCGCTGACCGGTCAGCGGAACCACCGCCCACTGACAGGCCAGCGGGACCGCCATATGCGAAGCGCCACATAAATAAAAACTGGTTAATCAACGCGCGAAAATTGGCATGCATCTTTGTTGAATGAGATTTGACATGATATGCTGATTGGTGTTTGAAGCATGGTGCATGGTTATAGCCCTTGATTGGTTGTACTTGTAAATACGGCCTGCGAGTCGTGCCTTTTCTTATCACTCTCATTGTACATTCTCTTCTCACCTTACTCCCCTCGAATGTAACTCGAGGTTTCTATTATTGATGTAATAGTGCATTATGGGATCATCCAAGGTTGTATGTCTAAGGATCATCCAAGGAGGCATGTCCAAGGAGATGACAACAAAAGGGCAACCAAGAAAGGAAGAGAAGGAGCTTGTGAAGACTCTTTTCTTTTCTTAGGCTTTTATGATATTCTCATTGGCTTGAGAATATCGCATAGTTTGGGCTATAACCATGTCACGTTTACTTTCTTGTAAGCATGAGATGCATGTTTTATATTTGTATGTGATGCATGTATAAGACAACCGGAGATAACAAATTGGTGAGATCAAAAGAAAAAAATCCCTCAAACAAATATTAAGTCATTAAATGTGATGCCTTCCAAATGTTGGCACTCGTCAAGACTTTGATCAACATTAGGTGGGTTTGCCAAAGCAAAGCACCTATGTTCATCTTGGTAAGGCGCGATGGGATAATAGTGATATCCAAACTGCTAACTTTGGGTTCGACTTAACTAAGTCATCCTAATAGGATTAGGGACTTAGAGGCATAGAGTTGGGCTTAAGTTCATGAGATGAGCTTGGACAAGTGTTGTTCACCCAACTATCCAAGAGTTGCATAAGATGCAATTGGCAAGGAGTTGCCTACCTAAATAGCTGTAACTTGAGAGAAAAGCCAAAGCTGACTCAGGTTGTGGTCAAATATGGATCTTGGCCCACTAGAATACCTTAGCGCCGAGGTGTTCCGAAATAATATCGAGGGTTATTATTTTGAGGAAAATAGTGGGAGTATCGTTTAATAAAAGTCCTTATTAAATGAATTAAAATACATGACTCTTACACTGCATATTTACTATTGTAGATAACCATGGCACAAAACACATCGACACTTTCGTTGCGATCGATCCTTGAGAAGGAAAAACTGAATGGGACCAACTTTCTCAAATGGTACCGAAACTTGAGGATAGTCCTCAAACAAGAGAGAAAGGCTTATGTCCTAGAGCAGCCCATTCCGAATGAGCCTGCTGCCACTGCTCCAAGAGCTGAAAGGGATGCTCACAAGAGGCATTCTGATGATGCTTTGGATGTTGCATGCCTCATGCTTATTACCATGGAATCTGAGCTTCAGAAGCAACATGAGAACATGGGGGCGTTCGATATGATCGAACATCTCAAAATGCTTTTCCAAGAGCAAGCTAGGCATGAGAGGTTTGAGACCTCTAAGGCATTGTTTCAGTGCAAGATGTCTGAAGGAAGTCCCGTGGGTCCTCATGTGCTCAAGATGATTGGGTACATTGAGAATCTTGAGAATTTGGGATTTGCTCTTCAGAAAGAGTTGGCTATCGATGTAGTCTTGCAATCGTTGCCTGAAAGCTACAGTCAGTTCGTCATGAACTATAACATGAACGACCTTGACAAGTCCCTTCCTGAATTGCTCAACATGTTGAGAACTGCTGAGCAAAACCTTAAGAAGGCTAAGCCCATTTTGATGGTTCAAAAGGGCAAGGGAAAGGGAAAAGCCAACAAGAAGAAGGATAAAGCTAATGGAAAGTCCAATGCTAGTTCTTCTTCAGCTGCACTGAAACCAAAGGGTGGTGTGGCAAAGGAAGGGGAGTGCTTCCATTGTAAGCAACCTGGACACTGGAAGCGCAACTGCAAGCTCTATCTTGAAGAACTTGCTAAGGAAAAGGGAAGTAAGACTTCCACTTCAGGTATTCTTGTTATAGAGGCTAACTTTTCTACTTCCTCATCTTGGGTATTGGATACTGGATGTGGATCTCACATTTGTGCAAATGTGCAGGATCTAAGTAGAAGTAGAAGATTGGCCCGAGGTGAAGTGGACCTACGTGTTGGAAATGGAGCAAGGGTTGCTGCCTTAGCCGTAGGGACTTATGTTCTCACTTTACCTAGTGGATTAGTTTTAGAATTAGACAACTGCTACTTTGTGCCTACTATTAGTAGAAATTTGATTTCTGTTTCTTGTTTGGACAAGAAAGGTTTTTCATTTATAATAAAGGACAAATGTTGTTCTATTTATTTGAATGAAATCTTTTATGGTAGTGCTCAACTTAGCAATGGGTTGTATGTTCTAGACCTCGAAGATCCAATCTATAATGTGAATACCAAGAAGGTCAGATTAAATGATTCAAACCCGACCTATCTCTGGCACTGTCGCTTGGGCCATATAAATGAGACCCGCATATCCAAGCTCCATAAGGATGGACTCTTGGACTCATTTGATTTTGAATCATATGAGACATGTGAGTCATGTTTGTTGGGCAAGATGACCAAAGCCCCATTCACAGGGCAAAGTGAAAGGGCTAATGACTTACTAGGACTCATACATAGTGATGTATGTGGCCCTATGTCTACACAAGCTAGAGGAGGTTTCCAATACTTCATTACTTTCACTGATGACTTCAGCAGATATGGCTATGTGTATCTCATGAGACATAAGTCAGAATCCTTTGAAAAGTTCAAAGAATTCAAGAATGAAGTAGAGAATCAACTCGGGAAAAGTATTAAAGTGCTTCGATCAGATCGAGGTGGAGAGTACTTGGATCGAAAATTCCTTGACTATCTGAAGGAGTGTGGTATAGTATCACAACTCACTCCACCAAGTACACCACAATGGAATGGTGTATCTGAAAGGAGAAATCAAACTCTGCTAGACATGGTTCGCTCTATGATGAGTCAAGCTGACCTTCCAAACTCCTTTTGGGGACATGCTCTAGAGACAGCTGCTTTTACACTAAACCGAGTTCCATCTAAATCGACTCTACAGTTGAGTGAGACATCTCAATCCAAAATTAGGTATGAAAAATTTCGAACACCCGGTTTACCCCATTTCACTTGGATCCTGGAGGGTTTCGGTTAAATTCCGCTGCGCTGTTTGGCTCCCGAAACCCAACAAGAGAACATTTAATTGGACGTGTATTGCCCAGGAATGCCATGAATGTGCGTTAAGGAGAAGTTTTGGGGCTGCTGCTGTTATAGTTGTTTCCTGGAATAAACTTTGTCATTCCAATGGTTTTAGTGGCTGTTCGTTGTAATGATCTTTCTTATACACCAGTATACAAGGCGTAAAAAATAAGAGAGCAAGGTTTGGGCTGCATTTATGCCATTAAAAGTGGAAAAAAGCACAAGTTAGGCAAATTGAGGATAGAAAAATCTGGGCTCTTGGTGGTTGTTTAATAGGCTGTTTCCAAGTGTTAAAATTGCTCAATTGTGCTTAAAATGATTAGTAAAGGTGCTGGGCATAAGCTGTTAAGAAGGGTCCTAAGTTTGACTTGAAACCGAGACAAAAGTCTAAGTACTTGAAGCTTGCAAACTAAGTTATCTAAGGTAAAGGTTACTTAATTTGTATGCTTTTGTGTTAAATAAATTTGGCTAAGATACTTGTATATCAAGTGGTTGAATTATTCATGAATTTAACAAGAATCTAATTTTAGTATTTACGGCTATTTAAGAAGTTTATATGATTTGGTTTGGTAGGAAGGCAAATTATGAAGTGCATATGAAATGTGTATGTGGATATTTGTAAGCTTATATATATAGGCAAAAAGGACCTCAAAATAGTTTAATTTATAATGAGTATGATGGTTTGAAAGCCTAAGATACCTAATGTCACCATGGTGGGGCAAAGCTTAGGTGAACCTAAGATGGGGAGGTGTCCTCAACAACTTACAAAACCTTAGTATGCTAAAACTGACACATGCAATTAAATAAGCAAATAGTTCGCTCCTGTATATAAAATAAGGGATATTGTCAAATACTAAGAAGCTTTGAAAGCAGTATTTGTATGGACAAGTTGGACATGTCAATGGTAGGACAAATGAGTGAAGAAATTAAGGGAATTAGCTACTCTCATAATTATTGGCCAATAATATGAGTTCCTAGCACTATGACTTTAGCTTAAGTGCACTAAGCATATATTGAAATCTTTATGGATAATATGCATGGTTTTATATGATTGTTTTTCTTTCAGGTTACAACCCTTACTGGAAACCTTTGGTTTTCACTTCCCTTGCATATTTTGTGTGTAGATATTGGCATACCAATAATAGAACTAGTTGTTAGTATTTTGATACCAGGTGTGCATGAGTTACTTGCTACAGTTTATATTTTTTATGTTTCTTTCTTGCAAGTTCTTAATTACTTGAACACTAACTTGTTGCCCTTTATGGTATAGAGGCAAGGAGCAGGGGATACCTGGGTACTATAGTGATTTTCTTTTGGCAGTGTGGCTCAGGTGGTATTGGATCCCAAAATTCTTAGTGTGTGACATGTGTATAGAACTTTTGTGTATGACGTATATGTGTATATAGAACTGATGCCTCTGGTAAATGCTATGGAACTATTGGTTATGTTTCCTGGTAGCTTGTATGGGTTCATAGTGCATAACAGTATGCTTTATATGAATGCATATTTAGAAATGCTGGCCAGCTGCACCAGGTATATATTATTTTTATGGTCATTGACCTACAACCATAGTAACGCGTAGTATAAAATAGTAATGCATTAAAGATTTAATCAATTA
Source organism: Aquilaria sinensis (assembly GCA_005392925.1). Classification (NCBI taxonomy): domain Eukaryota; kingdom Viridiplantae; phylum Streptophyta; class Magnoliopsida; order Malvales; family Thymelaeaceae; genus Aquilaria; species Aquilaria sinensis. The sequence goes on along the minus strand of SMDT01000276.1, from coordinate 125,436 downwards.
GCAGGTCCACTAAGGAGCAATTTGTGCAAGCCTAGCACTAAATTAGTGTAAGCTTCCTGAAGTCCTATATGACTTAGATGGGATTATGGCTAAATGCCTGTGACAATAAAGGGCTTTATTCATGATACGATCAAAGAAGGCACAACCAAGGATGGTAAGGATCCATTGAAGATAACTAGTGGACCATTGACAAGGAAAAAGACTAAAGAGCTCGCTAGTGCACCTCAAGCTTTTGTCTCAAGCTTTTTCATGGAGAATGGGCTTGGAATTTTTCAAGGAGCTGCTGGAACATGCAAGGAATCATATGGAGATGATGGCCAAGCTTGGATTTTGACAGATTGGTGATATTCCGGTATAAAAATCATATCCTGAGCTATACAGATCAAAATTGAGTGATTCTTGATTCATTGGAAAGCTAACATCTGGAGCTACGCATCATATGAAGACCATGAAACCCATTTTTCACGTTAAGGGGGTCCAATTTAGCTTCAAAGTCGTGATTTGCGAGTCATCGCTGGTTTGGAAGTAGTTGCGTTTTAGGCATATCTTTGGATTTGGATGTCTGTTTTGTGTGATTTAGGTGCCATTTCGAAGCTAAGAAAGAGATATACAAATTTCATGTTTTGAATTTTGAGAAATAATGGCTGTATCAAGGTCAAATTTCAGCTTGAAGTTGAAGACACAAGCAAAAACCCTACGGAGCCCTTAAAGTGCACCTGAGAAGACTATTTTGGGGGTTTTATGGCTAATCTTGTGTTGCAACGTATTTTATTTTATTTTTCTATTTATTTACATTATTTAGGATGTTATTAGGGCCATGGAAGTGATTCAGGTCACTTAGGATAAAGGGAATTCGCTGCACACCTTAAACATGTGTTAAAATGGTGCAGGAATCCTAGTGTAACTAGGTTTTCTTAAGTCTTTTGTACCTAGGTTTCCTATGTGACTTGGGTTGCAAATTTTGCTAAGTCTTTTACCCTAGTTTAGGCCTATAAAAAGGCAAATATTCTGGTTGTAAAACACAACCATTACATGAAATAATATTTCTACTTTTGAGAGAATTTTTCTTTGGTTATTTGTGGACTACCTTGGTGCACAAGTTGCTTGTGTTCTTGGTTTTCTTATACTTCTTGTTTCTAGTCACAGGTTCATTAGGGGTGGGGGTTTTAAATCCAGTCTCTTTGATGTCTTGTGGAGCTTGAAAAACATCTTGGGCGCATTTCATGATCTTTATACCATCGGGGTTCGCATCAATTCCTATTGAACTTGCCAAGCCATCCATTCAAGTGTAGGTCTTTGAGGAAAGCCAGCACGAGCAAGGGCTACATGCAAGACTAGACCTCCAATAGGAGCTCCACAAAGATTCTAGCTTCACAGGAAAACTTTCAAGCAATAGGTAGCTATTGCCACAACCTAAAGGTATGGGCCAAAGAAATCAATGTCAGACATATGGCACACATGAAGGCAAAACATGTGGAATAAGATCCTGGCCTTGGTGCCTTTTGTGCAAAATGTAAAGGCTATATGTCATCTCCAAGGAGCCTTAGAATAGGGCATTCAAGCTAAATGAGGTCGCTGAAAGAATACTGCCTACACACAATCACTTAGAATGAACTTAGGCTTTGTTATGCTTAGGTTGGATGACTATCACCTATGTACTTAAATTCCTAGTTTGAGACTTAATGAAAAGTTCTTCGAAGTTCTACCTAATTGCCTTATTTTAACTACTAACTTGTTGGATCCCAAAGGACCTTAAGTAGTCCATGAATTGTATTTATTGCTTACCATGTACTCTCCATTCAAGTTGAAGTGCTAGATCAACTGGTTATCACCATGCAATTTGACACAGTAGATGGCTTAAACCTAGCAAGACTTCTAAATTGCATCCTAGATACTCGGTGGAATTTTAAGAACTACCATAGCATAGAACGGAATGGCACATGCCATCATGTTAATTAAAATTTCCTTGTCTGCTCTCAAGAGAATTTTGTACTTCAAACCATTGACCACTGTTGCAACCTTATCCTTTAAATAAATAAAGGCCACTTTCTTCCTTCTTCCAACCAAGCACGGTAGGCCCAGGCACTTATTGATATTTTGACATTTCTTAGCCCGCAACATAGCTAAGAAATCTCACCTACTTCTTCTCCCAGTACTAGGGCTAAGAATGTGCCGATATACTCAAAATTTACCATATGGCTCGATTCTTTTTCATAATGCTAAGAATATAGGTAAGCTCGATGCCTTCAGTGTTGTTCACCTATTAAAACACCATACAATCATATGCAAACAACAGATGTAATATAGATGGCCCTAACCGACTAACTTGAACTCTTGTCACCCTCCCTTCTTACATACCCTTATGTGGTAAACCTGAAAGCCCTAGCATGCATAGTAAAAATAGATAATGTGTTATTGTGTCCCCCCTGCCTCAACCCTCTTTGCGGTTAAATAACGCTATGTGGCCTCCTATTGAGCATCATTTAGCAGGCCATATATGAAATACACCTCAAGATCAGCTCCACAAGCTTGCTAAAGAAGCCTAATTTAAGCATCACTACCCTTAAATACACCCACTTCATTCAGCCATCCGCCTTGGCTATATTAAGCTTCAATGAATAAAAGCCCACTCGGCTACTCTGATGGTTCTTAAAAGAATACAAAAGCGTATACGCCACTTGAGCATTATTAATGACCATGAATGTCTGGTGGAAGTAAAGAAGTCTGTAAAGTAGTTCTCGGTCACTCCTACGATCTCAACCTATGTATTAAACCATGCTTTCTTAGCGTCTTGAATATGTTAGACATGATTGCCCAAACCTTTTGCTGAGACATGCATGAAAAGGGTGTTGAGTTTTTATCACCCTTCTTAAGTATTGTCGCCCTCTTAGCGAGAAACTCAACTGAGGAGATAAAATAAATTAAATCTTAGTTTGGAACCTTATTTTAAGTTCACATAGTAAGATTAAGTGAGTTAGTTAAGGTTTACTAAGCCCCAATGAGTCTATGACACCAAAAGAGATCTGAGGGTAAAATGGTAATTTTACATCTTGAGGTGTCAGGTCATGTCTCAAAAGTTAAAAATGTGTTTTAAAAACTCAACCCTTGACTAAAACCCAAAAATTATCCTAAGTTTTAGAGATTTGACTAAGTTTAACTTGGGTTATGATTTGGAAAATGGGGCTTTTTGTCCAACTTATGAAAGTTTGGTAGCTTTTGTTTAATGGCTTTCAACTTATGGAAGAAGAGGTGAAGCCTAACATTGTTCTCCATTTCCCTTCCAAAGCTCGAGTTCCCTCTTGCCCTCTCAATTTCTTCTGGATTTCTTGCCCAAAATCAAAGTTTCTTAGAGGAATTTGAAGGACCAAAGGGTATACATGCCTTGGATAGCTCATTTTAATCTTGGTTTGTGGACTTGGAGGTGTTTTTGAAGTTTTTCCTTATGTCAGCTAGGTTTGTACGAAGATTACCAATATTTCTAGTTTATTTGATGTTTTGTGGTTTGGGTTTTGCTTAGTTGGTGCTAATTTGTTGTCATTTGCTTTGGTTTACTTGGAACTTAGGTAAAACCTTGTGCAACTTTGTTCTTGGTGAAGGGTTACTTAATTATTTCTTGTGACTTGAAATCAAGGTAAGGGATTTAAAGTTTTAAGCTTAATGATGCTATTGGAGTGTTGTTGCTTGTTAGAAACAAGTAGTTTTGGCAATAGCATTGGTTAGAGGGCAAGGTTGTTCATGGTGGACTAGGTGATTAATTGAGCTTGGCATGATGTTTCAATGCATCATAGGGGTATATTTTGATGGTTTATTGTGGTCCTTACAATATGTTCTACAGGTATGAAAGGTGGGAAGCCAACCCAAGCATGTGTTGCAAGGTGTGTATAGAAAAAGTTGGCATTATCTATGCACGAATAGGTTGGTCAAGAATTGCCAATGCTGAAGACACATCACCAAACTCTTGAAAAACAACCAAAGTGGTGTGCACTGTAGGGACACGTTGCCACAGTTATAAGGGCTAGCAAAAGTTGTTGCAAAACCAACTTTTGCTAGGGGTTCGAAGGGATGTCCGAGGGGATGCTTAGGGTTCCTAAGGGTTAAGGTATCGCGGTGGTACCATTAGCTTGGGTGTAAGGTTTAGTACCATCCAGGACCTAGCCATACCTTTGGGTATAAGGTTCTGGTGTAAAGACCTTAGTACACCTAGTTGGTTTCTCAAAACATAGTTGAAATTGGTCCAACCATAGTGCCCTTATACAATACAAGTGAGGTTCAACTAGTGATGAACTTCACTAGTTAGGCTAGTAATCATCGCTTGCTAGTAGATGATGCTTTTCCTTGTAGTTTAAGGACTAGGTAGAGGACAAGTCCTAAGGGAATGAAATGTAATCGCATAAGTTTAGCATCACACTGTATGAGCTCACAGCAAATTACATATGCTTATATATTTGTTGTCCTTAGTATTTTTATTATATGTGAAGATCCCTTATTGAGAATTCTCGAATTCTCACTCCCTTACTTTTATGTTGTGCAAATTTTGACACTATTGAGCTTGATAACCGCTGAGGGTTGTCGAGGTGGTCTTTTGTTGCAAGTACCTTGCTATAAGAATCATCGTGATTCTAGTTCTTATAGTTGCTTGTTGGTTAAGTCAAGGTACTAACTATAGTTTTCTTAGCCGCAGTAGCTAGTAAAGGACATGAAGGATTCTTTAGGCTTGTCATTGGGATTGCATCTAAGGTGGGAGTTAGATGGAAGATCTCAATAGGAATGCCTTGTGTACATTATATACACTAGTTGCCTCCTTTATTTATGGATAGAGTAAAAAGGCTCCAGGGTTGCTCTTGGGTGAAGAGCGTTAGTCTTATTTTATTAAATGCTCTCACATGGTTATTATGTGTAGTTATGATGGTACAAATGATGGATTTATATACTTTGGCTATTTAAAATTTGGTTTCCATGGAAAATGCCTAGGTAGTGTGAATGTTTTTATAGATTTTCACTTACTCAAGTCAAAGAAAAATTGCACGTATGCTTGCATTTCTACGTTAACTAACTAGTGACATGAAGTTTTACCATGAGCACACATAAGTAACTAGCCAATTGCAACAAATGTGAGGCCCATTCTCACAGGTTTCTTGGGTAGGGCCAAGAAAGGCCATGTCATTAAGCCACATGACCTGAGACAATTACTTCCACATTAACTCCTCTCGGCATAACACTTCATTCAACCTTTTCTTCAAATTTCTAATGTTGTCAAATTGCTCCAAATTTGGGTTGGCTTGGCTGGTCCCCTCAATCAATTTCTCTAATTCTCACTTTTCTTGCTAAACATGCCCAAAACTATAGTCATTCCATGCTACCAGTGCCTTCGGAACATTTATGATCATAGTCTCATATCCACCAGTTCAAAGCACCCCCAACCTCCCTCCCCATGAATTCACAATAACATCTGCACATCCCTTGTCTCTTAACCTTATGGATTCAAACCTAAAAGGCTTCTCCAGTTGTCACAACCTCAACGCCAACCACAGATGAACTAGGAGCACACAATGATATAAGAAGATTATTTTTCTAACCACCAGCCTTACTTGTTGAGATAGATACCACCAAGATTGTGATGCTACTACCTTGTTCCATATGCACCACCCATGTACCCCCCATCTTTCTTCACCCCTAACCAAGTGAATAGCAGACCAAGAAACCACATGCCAGTCAAGGTGTAAACAGATAATGCTTACATGAAATCATCCATTTGCCTTTTTTCCCCTAGATCTCTGCCCTCCTTCTAAGAAGATTAAAGAATTTCATTGTAATCCCTATCTTATAGCCAAATAAAAGTACTTTTATCCTTGAGAATTTTAACACGCTCTAGGTTAGATGAAGCTTATGTCAATCTGGCTCGCCATAGATCTCAGCCAACCCTTACTTAGTTATCTTGTTCCAGATTTATGTTGTTATATCAATATGAACCTTTGAAAAACTTAAAAGCGACACTTGCACCTCCCTCATCCATATAAATGCAAACCCCCCGATTGCCCCAGACTATTCACAGTGAACATATGTCAAAAGCCACACTTCACCTTTGTACTTTCCACCTTACTAGAATAGAACCAAGTCTTAGAAAGAAACACCACAAAGATGCCCCACTTTGTAGAAGATTTGTGCTATGATTTTGAGCTCAAGACTTGTTTAGCTCCAAGGGACTCTCGAATTTTCCACAGCACTAAAACCAAGTATCAAGAATGGAGAAAAGAGGTAAGATTTAGAGTTTAGGTACAGAAAGAAAGCATAATAGAAGTGAGACAGGAATTGAGGGAAAGATATAATGCACTAAAGTGCCAAGAAGTTCAAGGAGAACAATAGATATAATTTTGCAGAAAACAATTGTTCTATTCCAAAATCTAAATAGTTACAAGCATGATTCAATCAGAACTAAAGTTTCTCAAGCGTTAAGGTGACTAAAAGTTACAAACGAAAGTAAAATATAACACTAAACTCCAACTAGTACTAGAAGAGTTCCCCTTTTACACTAAAAGAGCCCAAACTATGGCTAATGCGTGTTTGGCTTTGAACATATGCCAAATTCATCCTAAACACTTAGAATAACTAAGAAAACTCAAATAATGTGGAAATAATTGAAAAAATGTCTTAAATGTGAAAAGCCTACATGGTTTGGGGTGCACCCTGATGATGCCGCCATGTATTTAGGTGTGTGGTTCGGGCCTTCAGGTGTGCTAAGGTTCAAATGATTCTAGCTATTTCTTGAACATTTAGAACACTGATCTAGGTGGTTTTAGGCTCCATTTCCAAGTCATGATGGGATGGGTTAACCTCCTTAGCTTTGGTTGTCTTGTGGAGCTCCTTTATGAGCCCTTGGAGTAATTCATAGAGCTCCTTAACCCTGCTTCTTGTGACTGGCCAACAAGAAACTTTTAAAGGGTTCTTCAAGCTTCTAGATTCCCATCATCTCCCCCTTCCTCATAAGGATTTATCCTTGAATCTACATCATAAAATAAAGATAAATCAGCAAAATTAAATGTAGCACTTACATTGTACTCACCTGGTAAGTCTAGCTTGTATGCCATGTCATTGATTCTCTTCAAAACTTGAAAATGCTTGTCTCCCCATGGATGGAATTTAGTCCTTTTTTGGGTTGGAAACCATTCCTTCCTCAAGTGAAGGCAAACCCAATTCCCTTGCTCAAAAACCACATTTTTATGACTTTGTTGGCTTGAGTTGCATATTGCTTAGTCTTCTTCTCTCTACTCAGCCAAGCCTTCTCATGCAACTTCTTCACAAATTTATCCTTCTGTGCACCATCTAGATTAGCAAATCACAAGTAGCTAAGGCATTAGACCCATAGGAGTTAGTAGATTAAAGCAATAAACTACTTCAAAAAGTGAAAACCCGATAGAAAAATGCACTACTCTATTGTTGGCAAAATCAACATGGTGTTGGAAAAATCAACATGGTGTAAGCAATCTTCCTATGCTTTCAAGTTCTTGTTGGCAATAGTTCTCAATAAAGTATCTAAGGTCTGATTTATCACCTTAGTTTTCCCAACAGTTTATGGGTGATAAGCAGTGGAAAACAAAATCTTGGTTACTAGCTTACTACACAATGTTCTCCAAAAGTGACACAAGAATTTAGTAACCCTATTAAAGCCAATGGCTTTTCGCATTACATGAAATTGAATGGCCTCTCTTAAGAACAAGTCTGCCACTTGAGTTGCATCATCCATTTAGTGGCAAGGGCTGAAGTAAGCCATTTTTTAAAACTTATCTACAACAATAAAGATAAAGTCTCATCCTTTTTTTGTCCTTGGCAATCTTACAACAAATTTCATTGATAAGTCAGTCCAAGGATGAGTAAGTATAAGCAATGAATTATACAAACCTTGTGAACTTTGCTTTGTCTTAACTCTCTTGCATTTAGTGCATCTCAAACTCTTTATACATCATGTTTTATGTGAGCCCAATAGAAGTGTTCTTTCAAAGTTTTGAGGGTCTTAATGATTTGAAACTGCCCTATAGGGTGTCAACCTTGTGCTTGCTTAACAAGTGACCCACAGATTGAACACTTAGGCACACACAACCTATTTTCCTTCAGAAGAAAGCCATTTTTTTGAAAAAATTTCCCAAAATTTGTTTAGCACAACCTGCATAAATATCACCAAAATCTAAATATTTTTCATACAAATCCTTTAAAAACTCAAAACCAAGCAATTTTGCATCCAATGCAACAAGTAAAACATACCTTCTAGACAATGCATCTACCAATATGTTCTCTTTACCTTGCTTATACTTTATAACATATGGAAAAGACTCAATAAATTCAACTACATTACATGTCTTCTATTCAATTTACATTTGCCTTTAAGGTGTTTGAGAAAATGGTGATCAGTGTGTATCAAAAATTCCGTGGCCAAAGATAGTGTTGCTACGTCTCCAATGCTCTCACCAATACATACAGCTACTTGTCATAAATGAGATAATTCAAGGTTGTCCTACTCAACTTCTCACTAAAGTAAGCTATTTTTGGTCAGCCTTCTTGCATCAAAATAGCATAAATACTTAAACCACAAGTATCACTTCAATTTTAAAGATCCTATAAAAGTTAGGTAATACTAATAAAGGTGCGTTGCCTAATTTTCTATTAGCGTCAAGAAGGAAAAATTTTGAGCTTTTTCCCACTCAAATCCAACACTTTTATTCATAAATTCAGTAAGCAGTGCAGCAATAATGGAAAAATCTTTCACAAACCATCTACAAGAACTAGCTAACCCATGGAAAGATCTCACCTCAAAAAGGGTTTTATGAGTTGACCACACTTGAATGGCCCTTAACTTTTTTTTATCTACCTCAGTTTTCTATTAACTAACTACATAACCAAGAAAGATAACTCAGTTAGTGCAAAAAAGACATTTCTTCAAATTAGCTAAAGTTTTTTATCCCTCAATGTGCCTAACACAAGCTTAAGGTACTCCACATGCTCTCTTAAACATTTACTGTAAACTAAGATATCATCAAAGTAAACAATATTAAATTTACCAATAAAGTCATGCAGAACATGATTTATCAATCTCATGAAAGTTCTAGGTGCATTTCTTTGTCCAAAAGGCATAACCAACCGCTCATACAAACCAAACTTTTTTTTTAAAAGCTGTCTTCTATTCACTCCTCTTCCTTATTCTAATTTGATGATAGCCCTTTTTCAAGTCAATCACAAAAAATATACTAGAACCATGTAATTCATCAAGCATGTCATCTAATCTAGGAATGGATGGTGATACTTTACAGTTATTTTCTTGACATGCCAACAATTCATGCACATTCTCCATGAGCCATCTTTTTTTTTTATACTAACAAAACTGGCATGGCACATGGACTCAAACTTTCTCTCACAAAGCCTTTGGACAACAACTCCTCAACTTGCCTTTGTATCTCTTTAGCCTCCACAGGATTACTTTTAGGACTAGGCCTATTTGGGATGGGTGCTCTAGGAGCAAGATCAATTTGGTGTTCAACGCCTTGGATAGGAGGCAAATCCTTGAGTGCTTCCTAGAACACATTTTACGCCTTCATATTCCTACAATAAAGACACGACACTAGGAAGAGAGTTAGTAAGGTCACTTATAACAGCAAAAAAAGTCTTTAAAAAGTAAAAGAAGCACCAATCTTTGTGCTTGTATGGCTTTCCTCACATATCTCATTTTAGCATAAAAGCATTCTTTTTCTTCTCTTAATTTGCCCCATTTTATTTTCAATCGAGTTCTCTCTTATTTCAGCTTCACTCAAATTTCTCTTTTATTCTTTTTTCTCATCTTTCCCTTCATACTTTTCTCTCAAGCTTCCATATACATTCCTCTCAATTTGTTTCCTCTCAAGCTCACCATGAAGGCTCCTTTGGTCCTCTATTGCTTGTTTTGGTGTTAGAGGTACAAGAGTGATGTTCCTATCCTTAAACATAAAAGTGCACTGGTCCTTAAAACGATCTAAGATCACCTTCCTCTCAAATTGCCAAGGCCTACCTAAAAGAATATGACATTGCTTGCATGGGTACAATATCACACAATACCTTGTCTTCAAACCACCCAAATTTGAAGGACATCATAACTTGCCTTATCACCTTGATTTCATCCTCATTGTTACTCCATTGTAGATTATGATAGCAACTTCAGGAGCACTATCATGGTCACTATGGAGGATTCTAAGGAGCTTGATAGAAATAGTATTCAAGTTGCCAATTCAAGCTTGATGCCCTCCGACATCATCATTGTGTGACATGGTGAGCCTGGAGCAGAGACTGCCGGTGGGAGAATGCTTGGGTGAGGAAGCTCCAGCAGGAGGAGGACTGCAAAGACTAAAAAAAATAGGGGTTAGGAGGTCCCCAGAGTGTTTTTCCGGGGAGGAACCTCCAACACCCAAGTCAGTGTTTGGAAATGGAGGGTAAGTAAAAATGGAGAGATTTCCCCTTAAAGTCCAATCCCTTTACCTGGGATGCTTACCGAATATTTATAGGGAGGTGAAAAGTAGAAGTTCGTTTGACATAGCCGGCCCAAATCATGACACGTGTTCGGTCAGATGTGATCCATACCTTCGAGGAGAGGGGGAGCGTGTAGCCGACCACAAGCCGCCTGGCCAGGTGCCTAGGCCGTACGAGGGCGGCGTGTCAGAGCATGTCTAGAGGTGGTGTGTCAGAACGTGTCTGGGGGCGGCGTGTCGGAGATCATATGGGTACGGTGTGTCAGAGGCTCCTTAATTGTTTCTGTCGTACTCCTGAGGTCCCTTCGGTAGAAGAAAGCTCTTCGGAGCAAGAGGACTTCCTTCCGAGATCATTTCAGTAATCCGGGAATATCTTCGCCAAGGGTGGTCCCATTCAGAGACGTTCTTCCATGCCGAAGGTGGTTCGGTCGTCTTACCGAGGGTGGTGATGGACCGTATTCCCAAGGTTGGTACTTTCATCGCCAGGGGTGATGAAGGATTACCAAGGTCGGATGCAAGAGAGGCTAGACACCCTCCTTTCCGAAGTCGGTGTTCGCGTCCCTTGGAGTCTATGCTTTTCTTTCCGAGGGTAGTGCCTTATCCAAGCTTACGGGTTTGAAGGGTGATAGGCACTTTAGCTATCACATGCCCCCCTTGAAAAGTCGAAGTGGAGACTTCGGCTCTAGTCTCCCGGAGGACATTTTGCCGGACTCCAAGCGGGACACTGTTCAAGGAGGCGCTTCGTCGCCCGAAGGCATTCCTTCTTAGCCAAGGCATCATCACTCAGTCCCTTGGCGATCTCGGGGTGCGTACTCCCTTTATTTTTACTTTTTCTGCTGCAGGTCAGTGAACCATCGCATCTTGTAACCAGGCGTGTCAGTTATGGATAGGCGTGCCTGGGTTTTCGTGATGTTAGAAAGCGCGTCCTAGTTTCTCGCATTGGATGACACGTGGCACATGATGGTTGGGGGCAATCACGTTGGTTACACTAGCCGCGTCCTTTCGCCTTCGAGGGGCAATTATGGCGACGGTTCGCCTTTGCAGGGTAGTTATGGCGATGATTCGGCTACCCCTGTTCGGCCTATATAAACCCTTCTTCCCCTCATTTCCTCTCTTCTATTCTTCTTTTGCTCTCATCTGTTTCTGAGCTCTTCCTTCTCTTCCTCCCCTTTTCACGGCGGAGTGATTTCCGGCAACCATCTACAATGGCATCCTTTAATCCAGACTTCGGCAAACGTTTCAGTGGGTTTGTTTTTCAGAGGTCCTTCCGTTGTTTCAGTTTCTGTTTTTTCTAGTCCCTGAAACTTCTTCTTCTCTTCCCGAAGTCTTTTGATTCTCCTTCCCGAACTCATTTTCCTTTTGCCGAACATGTCTTCCCCTGTTCCTCTTATGTTTGTTCAAGCTATTCCCGAGAGCTGGCAACCTCTCAGGTCTCACCCCTGTTGCTCCACTTCGGAAAAGTTAGCGAAGTGGATGACCAAGTTCTTTCTTCCCTCTTATGCCACCACCAAACTACCTCATCCCGGTCACTTCAGCTTTATGAACGGTAAGGACGAGGTTACCGTCTTCCGTGCTCAACTGAAGGCCGGACTTCAGTTCCCTCTGCCGAAGATGATTTGTGACTTTTGCCAATTCCATGGCATAGCCGTGAATCAACTTACGCCCAACTCCTACTGTTACTTCAATGCCTTTCTCTGCATGTGTGGGGTTTTCAAGGTAGAACCCCATTTCATCCTTTTCATGCAGTACTACAAGCTCTATCCGGTCCCGAAGGGTGGCTTCTATTTCATGCTGCCTCAGGGATCGAGGAGCAAAAAATATATGTTCACCTTCGGCACTAAGGACAGTTGGCGAGGATGGCAAAGGAAGTTCTTCTTCCTGAAGGTGGCGGAGGCATGGTCCGGCATGCTGACTAGGTGGGCTCGGGGAAAGCTGGAGACGGACATCGTTGACCCCAAAAAGTTGTTAACTCCTGAGTTGGCGGAGAGATTTGAGGACTTCGCCAGTCGTATCCGGGTTGTCGCCGACTGGGATGCCAAGGTCCCACCTCGCTCCTTGTATCCCTTCCCCATTAGGTGGGACCTCATGACTGAGGAGGTCCTTCGGGAGCTGGGGGTGCTCAAGGAGCATAAGACGGACCTTGGCATGCCAGCTCCTACCGCCGACAGAAAAAAGTCTTGGCTGGTGATGCTCCTTCGGGGAGAGCTCTCTTTCGAAGCCCTTTTTGAAAGTAAGTTTCTTTTCAGTTTTTAGTATAAGTATCCTTTTGGACTTACATTGATATTTTCCTGCTTTTTCAGAGATGGGCGATCAGTCGGCCGTTTTCTACAAATCCATCTTCCTCGGTTAAGCCGAGAAGGGGGAGCAGACGAAGAAGGAGGCCCCGAAGCGGTGGAAAACATCTGGGGCTGGCCCCTCTTCGTCTAAGAAGGCAAAGAAGGACCCTCTTCCCTTGCCTCCTGAGGATGTTGCAGAGGCCGAGGATCTGCCCGATGTCCAAGCGGTTCTGCCTCCGGAGCCTGCCGTCAGCTCCATTGCCCGGAGTCCCGCTACTTCGGCGGATCTTCTAGGCTCTTTGGCAGAAGGTCCTTCTGCTAAGGATCTTGAGGAGCGCCAAAGAAGTAAGGGCAAACACGTCCCTGCCGAGGTGGAGGAGGTTCGGGACTCCGACGACGGCGTCGCCAAGGTGCCACCAAGTTTGTCCCTTAGACAATCTTTAGTGCTCTCAATTTTGTGACTTGAGGATCAATGTCTTAATGGAACTTTGCCTTGACTTCCCAGAGGAATTGTTGCCCTCGTCATGGATGGTGGAGCATACTCAGAGGCGGGCCCTTCGGGATTCTCATATCCCGATGGATAAAGTCCCGAGGGAGCTTTTCTGGGCTTTCACGGAGGACATGAATTTGTTCTCCGATGACTACCAGCAGATGGCCCCTCAGATGGCGAGGGGGTTCTCACCCAGGCTTCCTTCAAAGTGGTTGCCGAAGAATGCGTGAACGATGAGGTTCTCGCTGCCAAGATGTCTGAGCATGCTGCCCAGGTACCCTTCAGGCCCTTTATGATTTTTTCTCCCAACTTTTTCTAAATGTTTGGCTTTCCTTGTACGATTTTTACCAAGTGTTTTTCTCCCTTTTTTGCAGCTCCTAGAGTATAGTGGATTCAGAGCTTGGGCAACAAAACAATCTTCAGTCCGAGCCTGGTCCGAAGATCGCCTGGAGAAGGCCAAGGTTTTTTGCGCCAACTCGGTCGTCAAGAATGTCGAGTTGAGCAGGATAGCCAAAGAAGAGGTTGCCAAACTCCAAGAGGAATTTATGAAGGGCCAAGAAGAGCTCCCGAAGGATTTTTCCCAGAAAATGTCTGACCTCGGCTAACGAGGCTTATCAAAAGGAGAAAGAGGAAGACTCCGCTCTCCTGGCGAAGGCCCTCGCCGACAACGCCGCCCTTCAAGCCGAGGTTGAGGCTTTGAAGAAGGAAACAAAGAAGATGAAGAAGTTGGAGAAGGAGATGGCCGATCTGGAAAGCGAAGTGGAAGAATTGATGGCCGAGCTGGACAAGGCTAACCAGGCAACCAAGGTTGGCTTCCAAGATGGTTTCTACCTGGCTCGACAGCAAGTCTTGGCCAAGCATCCAAACCTCGACCTCTCCTTCCTAGCTGCCCTGAACATCCCCGAGGGGCCTCGCTGGACCTAGTCGAAGATCGAGTTCCTGAACCTCCCATTTGCCCCTCCTTCAGCACCGATGGCAGTGGCTAAGGACAAAAGGGATGGAGCATCTCATGATGCCGAGGTCCCTTAGATGTCTTAGGGTTTTCACTTTGTCTTCTTCTTTTTCTTTGTAATCTCTTTCTTGTAATCTTCCTCCTTGTAATAAGGCCTTCTCAATAACACTTTTCCTGCTTTTAAAATTTGGCTAAGTCCCCAATAATTTTTGTCTCCAAGGGTTGTCTTGACCACTTTCGGTTTGGGACCCTTAGTAAGATACTTTTTGCACTTTTTATCGACCATCTTCGAGGAAATGCTAACTTCGACGAATTCCTTAAGTCAATTTTTGAGTTATTTTCAACAGCCATGTTCGGTCAATGCACCCTTTAGGGAAAATGAGCCAACCAACTTTGGAGGAAATATGTCATTTTCACAAGTACTTATCTGCATCTTGTTCGGTAAGATTCCTTAGGTGGAGTTATTCTTCCTGAAAATTTTCTGTACTTAGAAAAATTTCTAACTGTACAATTTCCAGACAAGTTTTTAAGCATAGAACTTCTTCAAGGCATCCAAGTGCCAAGTGTTTTTCAGTTCTCCACCTCCGGGATCGCCAAGCTTGTGGACTTTTTTTCGAACTTCGTCAAGAACCAGATAAGGTCCCTCCCAGTTAGCTCGAAGTACTCCGTGAAACGGTCTTCGGGGTTCAAACTTAGCCTTTCGGAGAACGAGGTCTCCCTTTTTTATTTTTCTTTTCCTGACACGTAAGTTTGTGGCCATAGCCACTCTTTGCTGGAAGGCTTTTCTCCTGAGCTCGGCCACTTCTCGGTGTTCATCAATTAGGTCAAGCTTAGTTCTCAATCCGAGGTCATTCCCTTCTTTGTTGAACACTTATACCCTGACCGATGGCTGGACTACCTCGATGGGGATAATGGCCTCTATGGCGTCTCACCTGTGGCTCTTCGAGGTGTTCCCCTGGCCATTTTCCCTTTGCCTCCCCCAATCTCTTTTTCAGGCCATCTTTTATGGTTCTATTAGATACCTCTGCCTGCCCGTTGCTCGAATGATGAGCTACCGGGGCAAAATGTAGCTTAATGCCGAGGTCAACCACGAATTCTTGGAACCCCTTATCCGTAAACTGGGTGCCATTGTCAGCCATTATTACCCTCGGTATGCCGAATCGGCATATGATGTTCTTCCAAACAAATTTTTGTATGTCTTTTGCCAAAATTGTTGCTAGGGGCTCTGCCTCGACCCATATAGTGAAGTAATCTACTGCAATCATGCAGAACTTCACTCCTCCAGGTGCAGTCGGGAGCAGCCCGATGAGGTCAATACCCCATACTGCAAATCGACAGGGATAACTGGCCGAGGTTATTAACTCCGAGGGTAACCTCTAGATGTTGGCATGTCTTTGGCACTTGTCACATTTTCGGACAAATTTTCTTGCATCCTTTCTTAGGGTAGGCCAGAAGTAACCTTGGCGAAGTATCACTCCGGCGAGGGCGTCCGTTCCTATGTGGGAACCATAGGCTCCCTCATGAACTTCCTCGAGGATTGTTTTGACATCCTCTTCACTTATGCACCTTTGCAAGGGACTTGCATACCCTTGTCTGTACAGTTCATCCCTGATGAGGAAGTATTTCCCGGAGCGCTTTCGTACCTTTGCGGCCTCGGTAGGGTCTTCGGGTAATACCGAAGTTGCCAGGTATTTTTTTATGGAATCTTGCCATCCTTCCTCCGAGGTTGCTATGCACATTAACTCCGTGCTAGGTTGTTTTAGCACCTCGGTGGGTTCCTTGGATTTGGCCAAGGTATCGGCTTGAGCGTTATATCTTCGAGGCACATTTTCTATTTGTACTGAGTCAAACTCTTTAACGAGGTTCTTGACGAGGTCATGGTATTTTGCCAAGGTTGGGTCCTTTGCCGCGTAATCTCCTTTCATTTGCCGGACTACTAGCTGCGAGTCGCTATGGGCCTTAAGGTTTCTTACACCGACTCTTCTGGCCAGTTTTAGTCCTGCTATGAGGGCTTCATATTCGATGATGTTGTTGGTGACATCAAAACTGAATTTGATAGCTTCGGTGGCTTCCATGCCTTCGGGCCCCTGAAAAACCACACCAACGCCTTGGTGTTCGGCACCTGAGGCTCCACCGACGAAGAGTTTCCACTCGGGTTCAATCCTTATCAGATCTTCTGAGGTGACTTCAGCATCCTCGATTCTTGGAATTTCAATGATGAAATCTGCCAATGCTTAGGCCTTTATTGCTCTTCTTGGCTCATAAGTGATGTCATACTCTCCGAGCTCGATACACCATTTTGACAACCTTCCCGAATGCTCTACCTTTTTCATTATGTCATGTTGAGGTTGGTTGCTTCGGACAAGATGGGATGTCCTTGAAAGTAGGGTCGTAGCCTTCTACCCGCTAGCACTAAGGCATAGATGGCTTTTTGGAGCAATGGGTATCTGACCTCGGCACCATGCAGGGATTTGCTCACATAATATACTGGCCACTGCCTCCCTCCCTTTTCTTTCACTAGGACTGAACTCATAACTTTTTCAGTGACGGCGAGGTAAAGGATGAGAGGTTCTCCTTCCCGCGGTTGCCGAAGTGTTGGCAGACGGGTTAGGTAGCTTGTAAGCTCGTCCCAAGCTTTCTGGCATTCTGGGTTCCAAGGGTGCTCCTCAGTTCCGGAGTTGCCTCTTCTCGTGGGTGCGTTAGTAAGCACCTTGAAGAACGGTCGACATCAGTTGCCGTAGCTAGAAATGAACCTACTAAGGGAAGTGATTTTTCCGGTAAGCCTTTGTATATCTTTAATGGTTGTAGGCATTCGGAAACCTAGCAGGGCTTTAACTTTTTCAGGGTTGGCATCTATTCCCCTTTTCGACACCATAAACCCAAGGAACTTGCCTGCACTCACTCCAAACACGCACTTCTCAGGATTAAGGCGAATGCCAAACTCCTAAAGTCGTTGAAAGGTTTCGCTTAAGTAGTCGATATGATTACTAGGCATTCTCCTCTTAACTATCATATCATCGACATATGCCTCCATGTTTCTCCTAATCTGAGAATCGAACACTCTATTCATCAACCTCTAATAGGTATCCCCTGCGTTTTTAAGCCCGTAGGGCATTCTGACGTAGCAGTAGGTACCAACTTCGGTGATGAAAGCGGTTTTCTCTTCATCTTCAGGGTTCATCCGAATTTGATGATACCCACTGAAGGCATCGAGGAAACTGAGAAGACCGTAATCGGCGGTTGAATCCACCAGTTGGTCTATGGCTGGCAAAAGGTAGGAGTCCTTTGGACAAGCATCATTCAGGTTTTGAAAATCGATGCACATTCGGAGCTTTTCACTCCCTTCCTTTGTGGCGATGACCACGTTACTAAGCCATTCGGGGTATTTAACTTCTCTTATTACCCCTGCCTCAATCAGGCGCCTAACCTCGGCTTTAATAAAGGAATTCTTATGAGATGATAGGTTCCATTTTTTCTGCCGAACCGGCCTAGCGTCCAAGCGAACTTTCAGACTATAGTGGATTATACTAGGGTCAACCCCAGGCATGTCTTTTGGAGAGTAGGCGAATAGATCTTTGTTCATTAACAAGAAAGATACAAGCCTATCTTTGTCACTTTTGGCCAATTTTTTCCCTACTCGGGTATTCTGGCTGGGGGCCAACTCTACGTCTTCCGTCTCTACTTTCTCCAGTTCTTCTGTTTCTTCCCTCGTGGTTGCTTCACCTGTTGTGACTGCTTTTTTCGTAGCCGGAGTCTGTACTTGGACCTTGGCCAGGCTTTGTCTAGCCCTGGTGAAGACCTTCCTGACTTCAGCTTGGTCAATGAAGATCTCTGCATCTCCTTCTTTGGTTGCGAAGGTGACCGTTAAGTATTTCACATCCGGGCGGATGTGGAGATTTCCTTGAGTTTGCCTCCCGAGGATGGCATTGTATGATGAGGGAACATCAATGACGATGAATCTTGTTATAACAGAGGCAAATAATTCTTCCTGATTCTGAGGCGAGGTCCCCTTCAACATTAAAGGTAGATCGACGCATCCGAGAACTGGGAGGTCGGACGGCCCAACCCCAAAGGTGGGGGAATTAACTGTGTTGAGGTCGCTTCTTGATATGCCTAATTTAGGCAGTAGATGCGAGAAGATGACGTCGGTGTTGGAGCCGTCGTCCAAGAGTACTCTTTTGACGTCCCAACTCCCTATCCTTGCCATGACGAGGAGTGGGTCATCATGGGGGAATTTTATAGTGGACCCATCTTTGCGAACAAGCTTGTTCGGCAAGTTCCCATACTCCATTACGGAGATTTCCCTTATCTTCCTTTTCTTTTCGGCCGAGGATATCCCTGTAATGATGGTTTGAATGACCCCTGCCGATGGCGGTGGGTTCTTTCGAGGACTTTGGTCCCAACGTCTGTCGGAATCATAGTCCTCTTTGTTCCTCCTTTCTTCCTTTCGGAAAAGGCATCCGCAGGTACTGGCGAAGTTGGCCTTGTTTTATCAGGGACTCGATGTACTTCCTTAACTGGAAGCAATCTTCAGTGTCGTGGCCATGATCTCGGTGGAATTGGCAGAACTTCTTCATGTTTTTCTTATTTTCCGAGGTCATAGCCTTTGGCCTTGGGACTGTAGTCCCTTGCCTTTCCAAGGCCATAAGAATGCTGGCTCTTGTGGCGTTCAGGGGAGTGAACGTCATTCGCCTTTTACCCCTTTGCTTTCGGGGCCTTCCTCCAACCTCATTCTGGTGTTGAGGCTAGTGACTTGGTCCTTCGGACCGAGGGTGTTCCACCTTTGGTCCCTCCATTCTGAGTTCTTCAGCCATCATGTGCTGTTCGGCCCTTCGGTAGAACTCCCCTAAGGTGTCTGAAGGGTCATTAGAGAACTCATAAAAGAGCTAGGAGTCCCTCCGAAGTCCTCTTATCATTGCGAGGATACGGATCTCGGGCCGAAAGTATGGCACGTTTAGTGCTTCTCGTTTGAACCTTTCGACGTAGTAGCGAATGGTTTCCCCACTCCGTTGCCTTATGTCAAACATCTATATTGGCCTCTTGGCTGTCGACCTGCTACCAATGAACTGCTGGGTGAAGGCAGTAGACAATTCCTGAAAACTTAGCAAGGTTCCATGAGCTAGGAAGTTATACCATGCCGTTGCCGGACCGGAGAGGGTCACTTCAAAACACTTGCAGAGGGTGGCGTCATCGGCGCCGTGGAGCACCATGCTTCGTTTGTACTTTGTGAGGTGCGCCTGGGGGTCACTACGCCCATCCTAAGTTTCTAAGAGTGGCACCCTAAAGTCACTGGGCATGGATGCCTCCACCACTTCCCGCACAAAGGGTGACTCTTCTCCGATATAAATGTCAGACAATCTCGACCAGATTAGTTTTCAAAAGATCTGCCTATCAACCTTTTCCAGTCTTCCTAGGATTTTTTCCATAAAGGCAGCCGTGTTAGTTTCCCCCTGCTGCCTGGTGGTCGCTTGCAATGGCGAACTTCTTCTCCTTCTCAGAGAATAACTTTGGCGACGAGGAGACTGAGACCGAGAGGAGGCCCTGGTTTCCTTTGGGGCTTGTTCCTCGGCGGATCGCGCCCTAGGGAGTACGTCCTCCATAGAAGATGCGTCGAAAGAGTCCTCACTCCTGGAGCTCTGGTGGGTAGACCTCGAGCCTCTCTCTCGGGGTACTGCCGAAGGGGAGGCCCTTCGGCCCGGTGGAGGTTGGGGCCACCTCTGGTCGAGTTGCCGAGTCATTTTGGCTACGATGGAGCACTGGAAGTCTCGCAAGAAGTTCATCGTTACTCTAAGAGGGCGATCGTCTTCCGGCGTAGAAGTCTCTGTAGTGGGCTGCTAGGTCGCCGGCTGAGCCTCCGGTGTAGAGGTGGACTTCGGGAGCCCCTTGTCCTTTGAGCGTCGAGTCTCTACGACGACGACTTGGGAGATGTTTCCCATAGACGGCGCCAAATGATGCCCTCCGGCATCATCGTTGTGTGACATGGTGAGCCTGAAGCAGAGACTGCCAGTGGGAGAATGCCTGGGTGAGGAAGCTTCGGCAGGAGGAGGACTGCAAAGACTCAGAAAAATAGGGGTTAGGAGGTCCCCAGAGTGTTTTTCCGGGGAAGAACCTCCGACGCCCAAGTCAGCGTTTGGAAATGGAGAGTAAGTAAAAATAGAGAGATTTCCCCTTGAAGTCCAATCCCTTTACCTGGGATGCTTACTGAATATTTATAATGAGGTGAACAGTAGAAATTCATTTGACATAATTGGCCCAGATCATGACACGTGTTCGGTCAAATGCGATCCGTACCTTCGGGAAGAGGGGGAGCATGTAGCCGACCATAGGCCGCCTGGCCAGGAGCCTAGGCCGTATGAGGGCTGCGTGTCAGAGCGTGTCTAGAGGCGGCATGGCAGAGCGTGTCTGAGATCTTACAGGTACGGTGTGTCAGAGGCTCCTTAATTGTTTCTGCCGTACTCCTAAGGTCCCTTCGGTAGAATAGAGCTCTTCGGAGCAGGAGGACTTCCTTCCGAGATCATTTCAGTAATCCAGGAATATCTTCGCCAAGGGTGGTCCCGTTCGGAGACGTTCTTCCCTGCCGAAGATGGTTCGATCATCTTACCGAGGGTGGTGATGGACTGTATTCCCGAGGTCGGTACTGTCATCTCCAGGGGCTATGAAGGATTACTGAGGTCGGATGCAAGAGAGGCCAGACACCCTCCTTTCCGAAGTCGGTGCTCACGTCCCTTAGAGTCGATGCTTTTCTTTCCGAGGGTGGTGCCTTATCCGAGCTTACGGGTTTGAAGGGTGATAGGCACTTCGGCTATCAAAGTTAAGGAAGGCTTCCCAATGTTTTAAGAGACATTCTTGCAAGATGCTTGGGGAGGTCATGGAACTAAGAGATGCAACCCTAGGTTGGCCCTTGTACAAGCCCTAGTGGCACACTCGAAAGCCCCTTATGCAGCATACTTGTGTCTTTAGCATCCATGGTTGAACCAAAGATGGTTTTCCAAGTAAACATGTATATTCTAAACCAAGGGTGCAACATTTAGGTTTTATGGGCTGTCGATACCTGAGAAGCACTTACATGCCTAAGCACCTTTTCCACCATGCCCAATTGGTGCCCCAAATGAGCTATTAAAGGAGCAGCAAGTTCTTGTCCATTTTGGGGAATCAAAGGATGAATTCCCTTCTACATATTGTTTGAATTACAAGGCTTAAAGGTGCACAACAATTAGCTAGTTAAAGCCATGAATTTGGACTCAAAAGACACGAACGATGTAGGTTTTTAACTACATAGCTTCTACATGTTTCCCAAGCCTAGTTTATCAAAGATTCTTTTATTTCTTGCCAAAATACTTTGTTTACATCTAGCTATTTTGGAATTCTAGTCTTAGAATAATTACATTAGTATTTCTAGATATTCTAAGTAGTTTACATCTAAGACTCCAAGTTAAACTAAACTTGAGGTTTTTTTATTGCTTTCTACATACCTTACTATGGCTATAAAGGGATGCATAATTATTCATTGCAAACAATAGATTATTTGACATATTTCCAATGGAAACTATGAGACTTTTGTCCACAAAACCTTGAGTTCTTAAGAACTTGTTTCTTGAGCATGATAAGGGTTGATTTCGTTAGTAGTGTTAAAATCTTCCATACTTCTCATTTCTAGCCACAGGTTGGTTAATGGTGGGGGTGATCATGCAGCCCTTTAGAGTTGAATTAGGAACTTGAAAAAAATCTTGGGGAAGTTTCTTGGTCTTTATACCAATGGGTTTCATCATATGGTAAAGTCTTGGATGCTTAGTTATTGAAAGTTGCAATTTATCAACGAAAGTGGTACTAGTAACATTAGTACAGCTTCCACTATCGATTATTAAACTACATACCTTATTAGCTACCTTACACCTTGTGACGAAGATATTTTCTCTTTGATCTTCCTCTTCCTTGATTTGCACATTCAAGGCTCTCCTTGCCACAAGCCTTTCTCCTTGTTCAAATGGTTTCACATCTAAATCATCCTCTACTTCTGGCATGTGTCCATAATCACACTTGGCCTCATCATCATCAGTAACAATTTCTCCCCTGTCATTCAAAACCATAGTCCTCTTGTTGACACACTCAGATGCATAGTTCCCCTTACCCCTATACTTGAAGCAAACCATACCACAATTTCTAACAAACTAGAATTACCTTCCTTAAATTGTGGCAAGCTCACCTTGTTGAGAAGGGTCTCGGGTTTAGGTCTAGGGGGCTCCCTCTGGTGCTTCTTGTTTCCATTTTGCCTTCAATTTGAACTCCCTCCTTGTTGATACCTTGCAGCCCCTCTTCCTTTCAATTGTTTTCCCTCATTGATAGCCATGTGTACCATGTCTTCTATTTCTACATATTGATGCATATCAACAATGTTAGCAATATTAGGATTCAAACCATGCAAAAACCTTACAGTTGTTGCTTCCCTATCCTCCTCCACGTTGGCCCTTGTTAAAGTTGTCTCTAAGTCATTGAAATAATCATTCATTGATGCGGATCCTTGTGATATCCTTTGAAGCTTTTGATAGAGCTCATTCTAGTGGTAACTTAGTACAAATATCTTTCTCATAAGAGCATTTAGTTCCCTCCTCCAAGTTTGAATGGGCTCTTCATGGGTCCTTTGTCTCGCCACTACTAATTGACCAAATATTTATGTTCAAAGATATTTTCAATAATGTTCCAAACTTAGATATGTCTTTGTGTTTGTTTCCCTTATTAGATTTTTGGTTTTTTAAATGCTACTAAATTTCTAATTAAAAAGGTAACTAATGATAAATTTTTGCCTTTTTGAACGAAACAGAATTTTACTTTTAAGTTCTAATAAAAATATTTCAATCAAGTAAAGTAAAATAATAGTAGCAATAGTAGTAGTAATAATAATAATAGTAGTAGCAGCAGCAGCACTAATAATAATAATAATAATAATAATAATAACAATAACAAAATTTTATATTTGAAAGTTTTTTTTTTTTTTGTTTCCTAGGATATCCCTTGTCACGGGCAGCAAAGAAACAACGATCAAGATATTGTCAAGCGCCAAAAGTGAAGACCCTCCCAACAAAACATTTTCTGTTCACAACCCCCGATTTCGAGTTATGAACGTGTTGCTTAAGGGCCAAGCCGTTTCGTGTTTAAGAGCCTCCTTGGCATTAGTATAAAGTTGATACGTTTTGCTGCGGAAGGCAAGCCTTAGCAACTTCACAGAATTTTCCCATGAAAGGAACACCAACACCAAGCGGTGTTAGGTTTTTTTTTTTTTCCTTCTCTTTTTTTTTTTTATTTTCCCTTCTTTTTCTAGAGGAGCTTTTATTTACCCTGAACCTTGCAATTTTATTTATGACAAATATGAGTACATTAAACTACCGGCATAACATATACTTTCTCCATCTCAAAACTATTATAGCATATTCTATGTTAGGCAGTTTCAGATTTTTACAATATTTTTACCCTCAAAACTATCACTTAAATATTCACTTTTTTCAACTTTCTATATTTACATGCAAAAAAGTTATGAACAAATGGAAACATCACAGAGTATTTTCAATTTCTTAATCTCTACACCAAATTGAATGATTCAAGAGTATAATACAAATTTAAAAAAGTCGATTATACAGCTTTACACTATTTATGATATATACATGATGCGCAATGCGTTAGTTGCCTTATTAGTTAAAAGCAAATGGAGTAAGAGCAGGTTCTTCTAGACCTTAGAGGTAAATTCGTAATTAACAGGCTTACATGGATACCTATCAGAGACGTTAAAACTGAAAACAACTCAAAAATTTCTTTTAAAAAAATCAATACAAAGCAAAAACAAAAACAAAAAACAAAAAACAAAAAACAAAAAACAAAAAACAAAAAACAAAAACAAAGAAACAGCTTGCAGATATCAAATGCCTAGCAATAACAAAACACTCTCCCTCTTGGTAAACTAATTCTTATACAAAAAGGAAACGCAAAAACAAAACCTATCTGATGGACCACAGGCAATTCGCGTGGCATGAAAAGGCCGCACCCTACAGAGAGTAGTTCATACCTACCTCAATCAAACAGATATGAGGAATGCTCAACACAACAGCAGGAGCTCTGCTGTTTTTACGCAGGAACGAGTAGACCACGTTAATGAAGAATCGCTTTGCCCATGGTGCACTCGCCTTTGCTTTCACATGAGAGTTACCCAGTATATATGACACCCCAGCATGTTTTGCTTCCAGAAGCTCCATCAGCTCTTCCCTGACGGTCGGATCCTTATAGTCTTCGTCTAGCAACTTAAACCTAATCCTTCTCCGGAGTCCAACAAGGGGTAGTTCCATCTCATATGTAGACTGCAAATACTGCAGTGCAGCTGATTTGCTGCTGCTACGCTTCATACCACTACTTTTACCGGTACCAAAGGGATCTGAAACTTCCAGTCTTCTCCCAAACTTCTCAGATGTTTTCACAACAGCCAGCCGACCTTCCATGGAGCCTTCAGGAGTCCCAGTGCCTTCTGCTTCTAGTTGGATAAACTCAGCAATGCTCATAATGAGGTCATTCTCAAAATTATCCTCAACTTTCTGCACTTCTTTGTAGCCATTTCGGACAATGCAGCGGTACATGCGGAAAGACTTGGGTCCAACTCGGCCTACAAGATACCGTTCTTTCTGAGGGACATATGGGATAGGGATGGTCTTCTCACATACAAAGACTACTACTTGGTAAAATGCTGGTAAATTGGTCAAGAAATGGTTAAATGTAGCTGGGACTCCACTCGCCAACTCAGTGTAAATAAGGCCAATTCCTGGGACCCTTACAATTCCAAGACTAGGACCAAGCGTGAGGATCCATTTGAGAGATACTTTATTGTGAAGATCATACAAAAACTTCTTCCTACTTCCATAATGCCAGACATACATGAGACCCATGGCTGTAGCTGACAGAAGGAGAGCAACCCATCCCCCCTTGGGGATTTTCATTAAAGAAGATGACAGGAAGATGATCTCAATAGTTCCAAAGAGAAGAGTATGTAACAGGGCAAGGACAACGTTCTGATGCCACACAAGATGGATTACCATTGACGTCAACCATGTTGACACTAACATCAGAGTTATGCATGCAAATCCTGCATTGATTGACATGGGAGTTATCACATGAAAGCGAAGAGAACTATGACACATGGCATCAAAAAATTCCTATCACCTACAGAAACAAAGAGCTAAAGTGATCTGTATGAAATTTACTGGTCAAGTTCAGTTTTTGCCCCTCACCATGATCAAAATGGGTTTGCCTAATTGAAAGATAAGAAAATTATGGGCTAAACAAGCCCAACAATTAGGTCAAGGCTCCTAAGTCAGTATGCCATTACAGACGCAGAGCTATGGACCATTCAGACATGGCTGCTGCTCATATATTCTCTTTCAATTTCATGAAAAAGTTTTATATCCTCCTATATCCAATTTCCCACCTTAAATAGAACATGTTTTCAGCTCAAATAAAAGGGAAAAGATTACATCAAACAAATCATGTTGAACAGAAATTAATTTACAATATAATTGTCTATATTATGATGCCAGACTAATCCATGTCTTGCTCGGGTATTGTTCAAAATAATTGCTTTTACCAACACCCAAGTGAAAGAGGATGAACTCTAAAGCATATTACTTAAATACTCTGAAGTTCTGAATGAAAGCAACATACCATAAGCATTTCCTACATGATTTATATCTTGAAACCCCACAATGACAGCAAGACTGAGAATCATAATCACCCAATTGATCTCTGGAATGTAAATCTGACCATGGTACCACCTTGCTTTTTGCACAATCTTGACTCGAGGAAAACATCCAAATGCATAAGATTGTTTAACAATTGAGAATGTCATAGATATAACAGACTGACTTGCAACAACAGCAGCCAAAGTCGCAATAACAATAATCGGCCAAAAAAATATATCTGCACACACAGCAAGAACAGAAAGGTTAATATGAACAAGAAAATATCATAGAAAAGACGGCCCTCATCAAAATCAACAAAATTAATCATAATACAAAAAAAATATTAAATTGAAATCTTGTTTAATGACCATAGTATTATCAAGGACATGCATATCACACCCAAAGCCCCCCAATCATACTTCTTTGTATTTCATAGAAAAGCAGTTGGTGGATAAACGGAGTAAAGCTTCTAGACCAGGCCAATCATCAGGCAAGTAGCATAACAAACAACTGGAGGAGCAACCAAGTCACATGAATCTTGTTAGCAAAAACATATTGTATTATCAGCAGTGTTATACTGTCTCAAACAATATCCACAGGAGATCCCTGTGTTGCAGGGCAGTTGTCAGAAGCTTACACATGTTTATTCCAGAATCGTGCCACTTTCCAATGCTTACCTGGGATGGAAGCATAAAAGGTTGTTCTTGCTGCAGAGAAGTTCTTTGAAAGGAATGCAGCCTGCCCCATGTATTGGAGGACTAAACATGGATAAATCACACAACAAAACGCCAACTGCAACCAAGGAATACATGATTTAGAATTTTATACTAAATTGACATGCATACAGTCATGAGCAGGCAGCCAAATCCTCAAACTAACAACAATTAATGGTCTTCAAAACCCTACAATCCTCAGATATTTAAAGAAAGAAAAATAAAAAACAATAGAACCTCTATTCAATTTCTTTTACCTCAACATTCAATCAGCTATGTAAACCAAGCGATTGAGATTTTCAAATCCAACATTTGAATCTCAAAAGGCCAGATACTGATACTTTGTAAGGTTTTAACTGCTAGTAAATCTTCAATCAACCACTCAGGAAAAACAATGTTGATGAAAGTTCAATCCTGGACTAGCGGAGAGCATGTTTGAGTTTGACCCAATGACATTTAATCCAGCTCTTTCAAATGTCACCTTACAGGCCTCAAATTGCCCATGGAGATACAAAAACATATTTAATCCAGAAGGCATTTAATTTGTTGAGTTTTGCATACCCTAACTGATGAAGCTGTGAACTGACCAAGACCGGTGAATATGGCTTCACTTCCTGACATTAGAAAACAAATAAATAAATAAACAATCAGCCTTATAAAATAAAATTTTCATAAACAATACATGAAGCTGACAAGTAAAAGTTTTCATTAAACTACCACCAGTTCCACATTTCATGCTTACCACTGATACACAAGAGTATTCCTGAAAGGGAAATCCAACCATCTTTTCCAGTGACTTGAAAGAAGTTAAAGATGTAGTATGGTGAAATAGCCAGGTACATTCTTGGATTCCACTTCATGATGTTGTAAATACCAATGGCAGCAATAGAAAATGACCATATAAGTACTATGGGAGAAAATATGACCGCAACCTTATTGGTTCCAAGATACTGCAAAACAAAAAGGCCAACCAATAGGCAAAATGCTAGAGCAACAACCAGACCTGTGCATTTGGTATAAACAGAAAGAGTTAGTATATCAAACAAATGATATCTAAGAACATGATTGAATGAAATTTAGAATGTATTGCAAATTGTTCTATGAGCTGGGGAGCAATCAAGGTAAGAATAAGAGTGGTGAGCAGTTACATCACAACATCGAGCATAGCTGTAATGCCTTCACCATTATATGATAAGTAAAGTAAGCGAAAATTCTTTATGACCTGTTTAAATGCTTGTAGAGCTAGAATGCTAGAGAAGAAAACTGTCCTAGTCAGTTTTGTTCAAGTCCATTAGGACTGAAAGAATCATAAAGCCAAATAGAAGATTTTCATTTGTTTCGATTTAGTAAAATGTATTTGCACCTATATCAATTTATGCTGCTCAGAAAAGATGAATAAAGAAGAAGTATGAGATTAGAAGTTATTCTGCCAAATTAGATTAAATAGCATATGTGGGAACTCAAGTTTGAAGCTCTAAGATGCAAGAAAGGCTGCTTTGGCTTCAGGATATTTGAAGAGGATCAAATTGCCTTTCTTCTCAGAATTAAGAGATAGTGAAGTGTCCACTAACATCACTAATATCCAATTAAGAAACCTTAGCCAACCCTGACTCTATTAACCATTGAACCTTTTTCACTTAATTTCTTTTAGCTTTAGTTAGTAGCTGGCCATTGCATGTCTCTTCTCCTTCCCCAGGGCAGATTTCCTATCGCCTGGTTTCTATCCCCATGTATTTTGTAAGTTGAACAGTCTGCATGTAGGCAATCCACTAGGCTGTTGTGGATGACTAAGAAAAGTTAGCATACAGATAGGGACTTGCATTTAACACTCTGGCTGTTTCCTATGATGCCTTCAAAATCTAATTCCCTAGATCATATTACTCCTCTGAAGGAGTATCATGCTTTATGTTTCGTTTCGTCAAAATGCACTCCAGAAGCAAAGACTGTTTTCTCATTATTTTTGTTTTCTGGTTTTTCTAAATAAGTTTCCATACAAGTTACTGATTTTACCCTTTGTTTTCACTTGGGGGCATGTAGTTTGCTAAGGGCAGTATTCCTGTCTCTAAAGGGCCTGTCTGACACATTAGCAATAACAATAACAACACCAATCTGGCAGCATTGGCTACTTGACTCCAATGTCTTCATTCTGCCAAATTAGAGGTATCTTACTCTATAAGTTACAATCAAGCAAGTTCCTTTTTACCACTAAGAATGTGATATTTGGTATAACCTTATCTCTTTACCCAGAACATATTTCTAGCATATCATTCTGATACAGAAAGGCATATCTTGGTTTACACTGGACATGATCAAACAACTTATGTTGTCCTTTAGTTACTACCCAAAACTGGGATTACATTACCCTATCTTGTTCTCAACAGAACTTACATCAATTTGCATCTCAAAATGTCTATGCATGACGAGTCAAACACTTGTCCTACATGACAGGGCATGTTTACTATTCTATAGTTTTCTTCTTTTCTGTAAGTTTGATTTAGCACCTTCTTTCAAACAAGACCAGAGAGTCAGTTGACACCTCTCTTTAATCTACCTGTATCTAATTCTACTTGGAAAATCATGAAAGAATCACTTAGATAACTCTTTTGGCAGTTTCTATCCTTCAAGTCTAATGATATCATATTCTTTATCCTAGTTTGACTAACTTTTATACTAAAGTATTCAGAGAGCTTCACTAACCATGATGCCTGTTGTTCAGTCGATCCTTCAGACCAACAATTGATGAATGAACTGAAATAAGTAGTCAACAACAAACATCAGCCCTGGCATATAGAGTTAAAGATTTGGCAAAACGGACTAAAAACTAGCTGCATGAATAGGAGGCGAGTTAAGAAGCAAAGTAGAGGCACTCACCAGACATTGCTGGTGTGAGAACACCAAGGCTAACAATCAGGCCCGTGCCAAACAAAACAAAAATGAGTAGAACTGTCTTCGAACTTTTGTGCCTCTCAACAAACATTTTCAAAAAAGAAGAGTGCATATTTCTGCTTGAGTGACCTGGACTATGATATGCAGAAACCTCCTCATCAGCTGCTTGTTGATTAGGAAGCAAAGAAAATTTTGCACGTCGACAAAGCAGAGAATACAAAGCAAACAGCCCTCCTGCAAAACATTCCCCAGAGCAACTATTACTAATCGGCCAAGCAACCTTCTTGCAATGGAAAAATGTCCTGAAAACATGGACTTTTACCTTCACCATTATCATCAGCAATTAGCATGATAAACACATACTTAACCAAGGAAAGCACGGTTAAAGTCCAAAAGATCAAGGAAAATGCCCCAAATATAACTTCTTCACTGTGATAACTATTCAACCTCCCAGAAAAGGTACTTTTATAAACATAAAGGGGTGAAATGCTCAGGTCCCCAAAGAGCACGCCCAAGCTCTGATACGCGAAGAGGAAGTATTCCTTCCAGCCATATCTCCTGTCGACCTGACTCAAAGAGAAACAGAAAATATTAAAAACGATGCCTCGAATTAAGAATCAAAGAGAACTACAAATGAGGAATCGATCAAACATTCCATGATTCATGAGCATTTCACGAGAGAACACAAGAAATGGCCAATAGTAAACAACGACTTTCCTATTTTCGATTGTTTTAACCAAACAAGATTAACCAGAAAAAAATTTCAGGGGCGCGCACCATGATAATCTATTAGAGTCGATTCAGCGGCGATTCGTGGAGGAGAAGTAGGAAGAAGAGTGTAGAAGCGTGTTTGAGTTACATGTGCGAGAGCCGAATCGGTTTGATCCAAAGCACGCGTGCACGTCTCGCTTCCGTTCTGAAGTCGCTCGACGGCTTTCCAGTGGAGAGTAATCAAAACCAGAGCACGTCCGCTTCTAGTTTCTGGTGGGTTTACACATTTAGTCCCTCTAATTATTTTGATTGTTTAATTATATATTTATATTTTATAAATAAACGATTTCACTCACTCATCTTGTGGTTGACTCCCCTTTTTTTTTTCAAATAGGAAGTCATTCTCTTGACGTACATCATCAGGAAAAAAAATGGAAAACTTGCCTCATAAGCAAGGCATATGAGTTTGTACCCCGCAGGAAAATGGGAGGCTTAAATAAGATTTGTCCTAACCTACGCTTTACTCACCTTGTCTTTGAAAACCTACATTGTACAACTAATTTTTTTACACTATCACATAACAACTTTTGAAACCCTAATTTAAACTATATAATAGTTATCTTCAATCTCTCAAATATTTTTTCGCTAAATCATATGATGTAATCCTAAACTATTCCTATTTTGCATATCTACCTCTAAACTTTTGAACGTTGTGAAAGTAGGATTAAACTATTTTGTAACAAAAATGTCCAATTGTCTACAATTTTCAGTCACTATTGACATAAATTCAAACCCAAACCTAAAATAAATCTGTAAACTCTAGCAAAATAAATAGAAAACCCTCATAATATAAACTCGTGACACATAACCTCTCAAATAGCAAAAAAAATTGAAGAATTGAATGAAAACTAAAAAACAAAACCAATTTTACATGCCTGTCCAAAATAAAGCATCCAATCCTTTCAAATATTATGGAGAATATTATAGATGCAAAAAAAAAATTGACATCCTTATCTGTTTTTTTTTTTTAATTTAAACCCTAAAATAGCCAAAAATAAAGAATATAAGGTAAAAATGAAAAAAAAAATAACATTTAACATGTCCATTCCAAATTAAAGTATCCAATCTCCTCAAACAATTATGGAGAATATCATAGATGGCCAAAAATGGAATTTGATGCCCTTTTTTATGTTTTTTTCTACATCAACCCTAAAATAGAAGGAAAAAGGAAAAAGAAAAAATACCTACCAATCCAACAAGCCCATTCCAAATTAAAGTATAAAATTCTTTCAAATAATTATGGAGAATATTATAAATTCTAGAAAAAATTGAATTTGATGCTCTTATCTATTTTTTTGCAACTTAAAATTCTAAAATAGCCAAAAAATTATTTTATCATCTACAATATTATATATAATTACTTTAAGGGGTTGAATTGTTTAATTTGGAATGGCATATTGAGTTTTGATTTTTTTTTTATTTTTTTTATTTTTTATGATTTTTTGCCATATTAGGGTTTAAGTGGAAAAAAATTGATAATGGCATCAAATTCAATTTTTTTTTATATCTATAATATTATTAATAATTATTTGAATGGATTTTACACTATAATTGGTGGACTTTCTTTTTCTTACATTTCTACTTCTATTCCTATTTTTTTGTGATTTTAGGGTTTAAGTTTAAGCAAATAGATAAAGGCATAAAAAACCTTTCAAAGACCTACAGCAAGCAAAATGCTGCTTTTTCTCTAGTGCACCAGCTCTTTTACAGCAGAAAAAAAAAATAGGGAATAAGCTTTAAAAAAATATTTTATGCAAAGGTAGCACAAGGAACACAAATTCACAAACATTTAAAGCTTACTAGATACTACTCAGCAGCTTTAGGAGGCTGCTTTTCATAATTCACAAGTTCACTTCTTAGTTCAGTCATATACTCAAACTAAACTTAAGTCTAAGGTTTACACCACTCAAATACAGATAATTATACACAAAGAACACATATTTTACACACTTAGCTAGGCTTTGCAAACTAATCTGCTTCCAAAGCCAGATAGTGCTTACTTGACTTGGAATATTACTTCTAGCAATAAGTATAAAGGCCCTCCAAGTATTTCCCCTACTCGGATATTAAGGTAAGTAAATCCCAAGTTAATTTCCTCAAATAAGCTTTCATTAAGTGAGAAAAGCAAGCTAAGTAAGGTTATAGTTCCTGGGTGTGAAATGGCATCTAAGGGCAAGAACAGTAAAATGGTAAATTTGATTTGATTTAATGGCATGACCATAATTTTGGTAAAACTATAGTCATGTAAGTGTTTTTAACTAAATAAATTAAGACTATAAGTTATTCTAGCCATTTGAACCAAAAGTGCAAGTTAAGGGCAAAAAATGCACTAAGTGTGAAATTGAGACATTTATATCTTAGGTGACTTAAGTGAGTAAAAGATAAGCTTAAGGGCAAGAAAACCTTTCTTAGGGACCAAGGGAGGCATGGTTTAAAGGAGGGGGAAAGGTGACTAAGTGAGAAAAATAAAGTTTTAAGGCCAAAGTCTAGTACACATAATAATTTCATCCATTATGGCATTCCTCCTGCATAAAACTCAAGCATACTTGGCATATAATCATCCATCCAAAGCATATGCATCATAAGTCATCCAAGACTAACATGTCCATAATGGGCAACAACAAGCATCACCTACTTGGAAAACATACCAAGGATGCTACATGTCCAAAATTAGCCAAGTTTAAGTTTACACACCAAGTTCTCAAACTATCCAAACATCAACTCAAAAGTTCTACACACAAGCACACAATGGATTACAAGTCCAATGACCAAGTCTATGGTCATAAAAATGATTACCAACACCCAAGCCAAGGTCCAAACATCCATCAACCTTCCTAGACAAGCATCCACCACCTAGAACAAGTCCCACAACCATCTCAAGCCTGCAAAACATAGCACATAAGTTTCGGCCATACATAAGACTTTGAACATACATAATCTTCCAAGCCAAGAAAATGTTGGCACACATACCTTAAGCTCAAATATACAACCTTGGTACTCAACCAAGCAAGCTTAGCACAATCACTCAAGCTCTATATCCTTTCCTGAAAAAAATGTATCAATAAGGGCATGACTTTTACAACTCAGTAAGGATTCACTACGACCCATATAGGGTCTATTTAGTTAAGCCATAGCTTAACCTCCATAATCAAGCATTTACCTGCAACCAAAGACATAAAGACAAGGAAAACACAATATGGACGAGACATATATTCATCATAAGTCAAAGATAAGTTAGTTAGCATGCACAAACAAACATCCAAGCATACAAAACTCACACACGCACCACAAGTAACAGTTGGCCAATATCATCTAGCAAATGTCCATGTGCATTTGGCACACAAGTCTTCTCCATTCCATCCTCCATTCCACTATAGCTCCAAGTCCATGATAAGCTAGCCTCACTTACCAAGGTACTTTAACACTTGCCTTTAATTGGACTAGCTAGCCAAATCATTGAACCTGTAAGTTCAACTATATGCCCTTCAAGAAAACTAAGATCATATAGCAAATTTTAACCATCACTTAGCTGCCATTAACTACTTAATCATGGAATAAGCACCAAGAATTCAAGTAGAACGTGAGTCCTTACCAACAAACAAGCTTGAACTTTTGGCCAACCTTGCACTCTTCACTTTCAAACTTCAACTTCAAGAAACAAGGTTGCCTTGTGCTATAACTCACCAAAACAACTTGAATGCTCTCAGCCAAGCTTGTGTTCTTCAAGAACAATGTTGTCTAGTGCCGAAACTAGGTTCTCCAAGCTTGAATCCTTCACTTTAAGCTTTAATCTTTAAGCTCACCAAGAAATCTCCAAGGTTTTGGCCAAGAACACCAAGAACACTCATGAACATGGCAAGAACTTTGCTCAATGATTTTGGCCTTTCAATTCCAAGCAAAACACAACAATGACCGAAATTGATAGCCTTCTTGCATGTTTCGGCCATATCACCCAAGATAATGGGCCTTTAATTAAATAAGGAATGATGGGCATAACTCCTTGTGTTGGGTTTCGGGAGCCAAACAATGTAGCAGAATTTAACCGAAACCCTCCAGAATCCAAGTGAAACGGGGTAAATCGGGTGTTCAAAAATTTTTATACCTAATTTTCAGTTGAGATCTCTCACTCAACTGTAGAGTCGAATCACAAAACCTGAACAGTTGACGTGTTCAAACTCTCTATGGTATTCACACGAACATCTTAGGATCACCACGCTTCCATCGCGTCCCGGCAGATGCGTTTCTCTTGCGCTCGCAGTGCTAGCTTGCGTCCTCCAAGGAATTGTAATAGAAGAGTGCGGTTGTCCTTTTAGGAGGCTAGGGCAAGGAGACTTGCGAATTTCTCACTAAAAGTTGTATTTATAGTGAGACTCAACTTCCAGGCCTAATGGGTTTCAAAGCCCTAATCCAATTAGGCTTTAATTTCAGGCTTAATAATGGCTCAACTATTGGGCCCATTATTAATACGAAATTATTGTGAAACCAAAACCCAAATAATTAGCCCATGCACTCTAATGATCCAAATAGCTCTATGTGTGCGACCTAATAGTCTCTTACCACGTTTGCAGTGATCATAAATCACATTTATGATCATAAGCAATGAGCGGTGTCTAGCAACATATCATTGCTACCCAAGTGACAAGATTGTCGATGATTCGACTAAACCTTTATGATCATCACCGATATATGCTATTGTCTCTTTGTCCAAGATATTAAAACTAACCATGGGACATGGAATGTGTCACTCTGGTATAGCCCAATCTTTGGTTTCTTAATTACCGAGTAGACCAAATTAAACTGATGACATTGATATCGTATATCAACTCATCCGAGCATGGCCATGCATTTTTTTAAGTCTTACTCTATCAATGGGCCCGAAGATATCACTCCCGTTACATAGGAGGGACAAATCTCATCTTGAACATACAAATCCCTCCGCATGATATGTGGCATACCCAATGACCTCCTTCAAGTTCACTAAGTTATGAGCAACAAAGGAAAGTATCAAAGTATGTGACTCACATGTAGAGAACCTTGATGATCTTAGGTTGAAGGACTACATATACCATGATCACTAAGAGAATCACTTATGACACTCATATAACGATCCATGTAGTGTTCTCATGGTAGGTCGGTCCAGTACACAAGTTCT
Source organism: Aquilaria sinensis (assembly GCA_005392925.1). Taxonomy (NCBI): domain Eukaryota; kingdom Viridiplantae; phylum Streptophyta; class Magnoliopsida; order Malvales; family Thymelaeaceae; genus Aquilaria; species Aquilaria sinensis. The sequence continues at coordinate 90,001 of SMDT01000276.1, read as the reverse complement.
CCAACTTGTACCCATATGTAGACTACATATCTCATATTAGTCTCCACATATTCTAGTCGTTATGTATTATTGCAACCCGCTCCACAATAATACTAGACTAGGGACATTTGAGAATATCATTATTCTAGGGTTACAATTATATTTATTACGTTACGTAGACACAAAACAACAAACATAATTGCTAGATTAATGCCTTAATAAAATATCATTACTCAATGTGCAAAAAATACAATCATCTCAAGGTGGGAGACAAGCATGGCCGGCCATTGCCATGTGTCCAAAAGTTGCCAAAAACTGGTTTAGTGCTCCACTTATCCTTGTACTTCTTTGCATGGCTGGTTTTGCAAGTTTACACTTCATAGTTTTACTTGTATCACTAGTTTAAGTATACAATATGGCCCTTGAACTTTGTTTCATGCCAAAGACATCATAGTCTTAATATTTCATGTGCAATTTGGACCCAGTCTTTCCTGGTTTTGCACATACACCCTCATTCACATTTTTAGTCAAGTCCCTCATTTTTTTATTGGTGTTCTCTATTTATTCTTGGTCTAAGCCAAGTACTGAGGGATGGTCCTAACAATCCCTCCCTCCTTAAAGAATTTGGTCCTCCAAATTCTTCACCAATCTGTAGTACAACTGAGGGTACTTATTGGCAATTTCCTGTTCTACTTCCCAGGTTGCCTCTTTAGGAGTGTGGTTACTCCACTAAACTTTGATCATAGAGATCTACTTGCTTCTCAACTTCCTAGTATCTTTAGCCAGGAATTTAGTTGGTACTTCCTCATAAAGGAGGTTTGGTGCCACAAGCACACTAGCAGGCATCTCTATCTGCTTAGAGCTTGGAACATATTTCTTAAGTAGGCTCACATGAAATACATCATGCATGTGCCCAAGCTCTGGTGGCAATTCCAGCTGATAAGCCACATTTCCAACCTTGGCCAATATTTGAAATGGCCCTATATATCTGGGTGCCAGCTTTCCTTTCTTCCCAAATCTTATTACTCCTTTCATTGGAGAAACCTTAATTCACACCCAATCTCCTTCCTAGAATTCTAGGTCTCTTCTCCTTTTCAGGTTGGCATAAGACTGCTGCCTATCATTTGCAGTTTTAATCCTTGCTTGGATCAGTCTTATCTTTTCTGTGGTCTCTTTAACAATTTATGGCCCCAACTCCAATTTATCCTCTGGTTGATGCCAACAATAAGGAGTCATACATTTCCTGCCATACAAGGCTTTATAAGGTGCCATTCTTATCACTAAATGATAGCCATTGTTATAAGAGAATTCCACTAATGGGAGGTGTACATCTCATTCTCCTTGGAAGTCAATTACACAGCATCTCAACATGTCCTCCAGAGTCTGAATAGTTCTTTCAGTCTATCCATCAGTTTGTGGATGGTAAGCGAAACTAAACTTGAGCTTTGTGCCCAATGCCTAATGTAGGGATTTCCAAAACCTAGAGACAAACCTAGGATCCCTATCTGACACAATGTCATCAGGTATTCCATGCAATCTCACTATTTCCCTTATATAGAGTTGTGCAAGTTTGTCCAAAGAATTAATGAGGTTCATCGGGAAGAAATGTGCTGCCTTGGTCAATCTATCTATACTATGACCCAAATAGCATCATGCTTTCTTTTGGTTAGTGGCATTCCTACCACAAAGTCTATAGATATGAATCCCCATTTTCTCTCAGGTATGGTCAAGCTTTGAAGCTTCCCTCCTGGTTTCTGGTGCTCAACCTTCACTTGTTGGCACACTTCACATTGAGACACATGAGTTCCAATGTCTCTTTTCATGTATGGCTACCAAAAATAAGCTCTAAGAGCATGATACATCTTTGTGGCTCCTGGATGCATACTCAACTTACTAAAGTGGGCTTCTTCCAGAATTTGAAGTCTTAAGTCATCCTTTTGAGGCACATATAACCTATTCTGGAAGTGCAGCATCCCTTGCTTATAAGAGAAACCTTGGAAAAGTTCTCCCTTTTCCTGACCAGACATGTGGTCCATGTTCTCATCTTTAGATTGAGCTTCTTTGATAAGCTCCTTCCATTCTAAGGTAATGGTGAACACATTAAGTTGTTCACCTTCCCATGCTAGCCATTGACTTGCCAAACAAGTAAGGCTAAGGCTCTCAGCTTGATTCTATGTTTTTCCACCCTTGAGCACTCCAGTATAGTTCCTACTCAGGGCATCAGTCACTACATTGGCTTTTCCAGCTGTGTATTCAATCACACAGTCAAAATCTTTCAGGTATTCTAACCACCTCATTTGCCTCATATTCAAGTCCTTCTGAGTAAATAGGTACTTGAGGCTTTTATGGTCTGTGTAGACCTAAAATTTATTACCCAATAGGTAATGTCTCCATTGTTTGAGTGCAAAGGCTACTACTGCTAATTCCAGGTCATGCACTGGATATTTCTTCTCATGGGGTCTCAATTGTCTGGACCCAAAAACAATAGCCTGCTTTTCCTGCATCAGGACACAGCTTAGTCTTATATGAGATGCATCAGTATACACCTCATATTCCTTTTCAGGGTCTGGCAGGACTAACACAGGAGCTGTTGTTAGTCTCCTTTTGAGTTCTTGGAAGCTCTCCTCACATTTAGTTTCCCAGGTAAATTTCTGATTCTTCCTGGTCAAGTGAGTCATAGTTACTGCTAAGACAGAAAATTTTGGTACAAACCTTCTGTAATAGCCAGCCAACCCCAGGAAGCTTCTGACTTCCTTCACATTCTGAGGCTGCTTCCAATCCAGGATTGACCTTACCTTTTCAGGATCCACAGCCAATCCTTGACTATTTATTATGTGACCTAGAAATCCAATTTCTAGAGTCCAGAATTTGCACTTACTCAGCTTCCCATAAAGCTTATTTTCTTGGAGCAAGCCAAGTACTATTTTCAGGTGTTCTTTATGAGTTTCCTCATCCTTGGAATATACCAAGATATCATCAATGAACACCACCATAAAGTGGTCTAGGTGTGCTCTAAACACTCTCTGCATTAAGTCCATGAAGAATGCAGGTGCATTAGTAAGCCCGAATGGCATTATTGTATACTCAGTGTCCATACCTAGTCCTGAAAGCTGTTTTGGGTATGTCCTCCTCCTTTACTTTTAACTGGAAATATCCAGACCTCAGGTCTATTTTGGAAAGCACCCTGTCTCCTTTTGGCTGATCATCTTGGGATGGGATACTTGTTCTTTATGGTCAGTGCATTCAACTTTTTGTAATCAATACAGAGTCTGAGGGTTCCATCTTTATTCTTCATAAACAACACAGGTGCTCCCCAAGGAGACACACTGGGTCTGATGAACCGTTTCTCAAGCAGTTCATCTAATTGCTTCTTCAGTTCCACCATTTCTGGCACTGCCATTCTATATGGAGCAGTAGACACTGGTGCTGCTCCTGGTACCAGTTTGATTTCAAACTCCACCTCTCTCATGGGTGGCAATCCAAGTAGGTCTATAGGAAAGACTTCTGGGAAATTCTGAACTATAGGTATCTGCCTAAGTTCATTAATGGCTTCCTGGTCATTAAGTGCCAGGCATTCATGTTCACTATCCAGAGTTATCAGCTTCAATACTTCCAGTGGATGATCCATAGTTAACTCTGGTGATTTAGCCAGCTGGTATGGTTTACAACAAGGCATCACCAATTGTCTGGCATGACAGTCTATAACTGCTTTGTTTTCACTGAGCTAATCCATGCCCAGTATCACACCATATTCATTGGTGTCCAATACCATCAATTTTGCTCTCAGCTTCAGCTTATCTATCTGGATTTCACAATCTTCAACCATATGATATGTGAATAGGATTTCATTTCCAGCAGTTTTTACCAAGTAGACATTGGTCATATATTTTACTTCCAGATTCATGGTCTTAACCAGGCTACTAGCAATCACAGACAATGAAGCTCCAGTATCAAATAATACAGATACTATGTGGCCAATAAGATAAACGGTACCTTTCAGGGCCCTTCTGCTAGTCCTCTGCCGACTAGTCTCCCTGCCTGCATCATCAGCTTCTGGTGTTCCTTGCTCTTTGCTCCTTCCTGGAAGTCTATAGCTGAAATACTCTGCCAGGGGTCTCATTAATGCTCCTTTGGTCCTGAGGTGCCCTCTGTGCCTACCTCTCTCTCTGATTAGGCACATTGGCCCTCATTTGGGGCATAGGCCTCTGTTCTCTCTGTCTTCTCAGATTAAACCTTCCTAGTACTCTTCTGTCATTTCCCCTTCTTGGGCAATCTCTGACCCAATGGTCCTGTGACCCATACTTGTGGCATCCAACTGAAGTTTTAAAGCATGGCTTTTGGCCATGGAACTTCCCACAGTTATGACACTGAGGACCATACTGCTGTGGTCCTCTTTCCTTCTTGCTACCTTTCTCTCCTCCACTTGGGCCTGCTTCATCTCTTTGCCTTTTCTGTGTCTGCCCCTTCTAGCTTCTGCTTCCACTACCAGGTACATTCCTAGTTTGTTCCTTGAATTCCTGCTCCAGTGTCAGGGCAATCTGCATCATAGAATAGTAATCTCTGGCTCCAACTGCCTTGAGAATCTGTCTCAACTTAGGTCTCAGGCCTATCAGGAATCTCTTTGTCTTCAACTGTTCCTACCCTTCATACTGTGGAGCATATCTGATTACGTTATTGAATCTCTGCTCATACTCCAAGATGCTAAGGTCTCCGTGCTCCAACTGATCAAATTCCACCTGTTTCTGATCTTTCTGTGCTTCACTCACATACTGCTGGTGGAAGACCTGGAGAAAGTCTACCCACCTCATGGAGCTTCTCCTCAGTGGCGGTCTCCTATGGTTCCTCTCCTGATGTGTCCTCTGAACTGCTCTCCACCCCAACTCTGCGTTTCCTTCTAGCCTGAATGTAGCCATAAGTACTTTCTGAGTGGATGTCACATCCATTCTTTAAAAAATCTTCTCCACCTGATGTTGACACCCAATTTTGTCCGGGCACTGACTTTTGCTTAAGTTTTAGGTTAGAAAAATTAGTTGAGGGAGAATTTTCATTTTTAGGGACTATTTGGTCATTTGTTAGGAATTTGGGTCATTTTTGTCATTTTTAGGGTTTTGCATAATTAGTTAGTCTAGTCACATTTAGGTTATATTATTATTTTGGTCTACAAATCTTTAGGAACTTTAAGTGGTCATCTAGGGTAGAAATAGGATTTAATTTAGTTTAGGTACTAATTTGGAGTCCTAAAAGTCCTGTAGGTTCAATTTGGGTAAAAAGAAAAAGTTTGGAAGGAAACTGGAGATTTTTAGAAATTTTTGATCAAAATTCAAAAGTTTGGGGCAAATCTATAAATTTTAGAGAGTTTGAGCTGAATCTGGCAATTTTATGAAATTTCAGGAAAAATCTGGGGGTTTTGCAAAGTTTTGGGCTAATGTGACAATTCCTAGAAGTTTTGGGTCAACTTGAAATTCGTACAGAACTTAGGGCAGAATGGGCAGCTGGAGAGTGTTGTTGGACTGAAACTGGTAATTTTACCAGATTGCATCCTAATTGATTTAAACTTCTTCAAATTTGATTTGGATGAAGTTTAAACTCTAAAAATATTGTTAATCACGTTTTAAAGACCCTCTAGTATAAATATAAGTCCAAATTTCGAGAGAAAGAGGAGAAAAATTCGAGAACCCTAAGCTCCTATCGAAAAAAAGTAAAACTGCAGCTTCAAGCCCCTGATTTTTTGTACAGCTCCCCTAGAACCCTATGCTTCCTCCCTCGCCGCCGTTACCCCTGGTGTTTCTCTCTGCTACCTGACGCCGCACCAGTCACCGACAGCCACGCCGCCACGGTGCCCAGGTGTTCGCCCTCACGCCGCGCAGCCGTCCCAACTTCACCCATCGCCGGTGACGTAAATCGGAAGGAGGACTAGCAGAGCCGAATGGTGACTTTTCCCCCGCCGTGATTCTTTCTTCAATTCTCCACCGTCCGCAGCTGCTTCACGCCACCAACCGTGCTTCAGGGAGTCGCCTCATCGTCGCTGAGCAAAGGCCCAGGCCGCCGCCCTCTCTCGCCTCAGGCTAATGGAGATTTGAAGCAAGATCCGATCCAAACCCGCTTTGTGACCCGTTTCAAAATCCGGATCACGAACCGGTTTCAACCCGGACAACTCCTTTTGGGTATAACCTTAACTTAGTCCTCTAACTTTATATTTCGTTCATATAAGCCACTAACGTCTCTTCTTGTTGCAGATCAGTCACTAATAGCAAGTTTATTTCTTTGTTTTCCTTTTGTTTCTTTCTTTCTTTCTTTGTTTAGCCATGCATTAGATTTAACCATTAAATTCACATAAGGATGTAACTTAGGATATTTATTTATTTTTATTTATTTATTTATTTTTCTTTATTTCTCTTTTATTTCCTCTTAAGTTTTCTTAGAATAGTTTCATCTTATTTTTATTTTGATTTATATAATGCATCTTAAAATTTGATAACATATAAAGAATTATTTGTTATGATAGGTAATTTAAATTCTTACAGATTAGAAAGAGATTAAATTAAGGCAAATTACAAGAAATTTAGAAGACCCTTCAAATATCCGTTCTTGGTGGTTTGATAAAATCCCGAGACGGATTATTCGTTCGAATCTGATTGGTCTGATAAAACTCACGGGCTAGAACAAGATGTTCCTTTCAAATTCTTGGTGGATTTGATAAAGTTCCGGGATTTCTAGGACATCTAAGATTCCATATCCGGTTAGTCTGATAAGATTCACGGTTTGAAATTAAATCTAATAAAATTCATTAAAATTATTTTCATCAAAGATTAGGTTAAGAAATAAGGATTTAGGAAAAGATAAAATTGAACCCCATGGTACCAATTTTCGGGCGCTTTAATAATGTTATTTTAGCGTAACCGACTCACGATCTTAGAATCTCTCGTAGACCATAACAGGTATCCAATTGACCTGGGTAAATTGATTGGTGGCGATTCCTAAAAACCACGTTGCTACACCTGATATACCCAGAACTCAGCCTCATCTGGGTCACAACCACCTTTGAAAACTAGAGGTTTTAGTGCCAGGAATCCCTCCAGCTGGCCCTTCTTAAGTTCACTCTTTCTGTACCTTCCTCCTCTGGCATTTGAGTTTATAGTCCTTTCTCTAGATGTTCTCCTTTTAGCTATGTGCTCAGTGGGAGGCTTAGTCCTCCTGCTGTATATATAAGTATCCAGCTCTTCAAGGTCTGGGCTCTCCTTTTCTTCCTCTGTTTTGGGCTCCTGTCTGACTTCTGACCTCAGCCTCCTAACTTTGGGATGTCTCCTCTTCTCATCTCCTTCTTCTTCCTGATTACCTCCATTATTCCTGTGCTGATCATGATCCACTGGCTTTTTGTCAGGCCTTCTCCTTCGTCCTCTGCCTTCTGCTTCAAAATTCTCCCCTACTTGCACCTGTTCTGGGTCATCCTGTATTGGACGTTGGCCTCTAGCCACAATTGCATTCCTGCTACAATCTGTGCCATAGTTGCCTGTAGGTTTTCCATCATTAATTCCATCCTATCTTGCCTTTCTCTGCTAGATCCAGGTACTTGTAACTTGGAGTTTGGCTCTTGGGCCAAACTAGGCTCATTGGCCTTTGCCTATATCACAGGTGCCTCTGTATGTATACCATCTCTAGGATAAGCTGTCATGTCTTCTATTTGCCTTAGGGATTCTCTTTCCTTGCCTCTTGTTCTCATCCTGCACTTCAAATGCAGATATTCACAAATTTTCAATAATAAAGTCTTATGTAATCCTATGTGGGAACTTGCCTAGGTACTTGTCCAGGCTACACTTCTCATTCATGCTCTGATACCAACAAAGGCCTGTCACACCCCACACAGGCCCCAGCCCATACACACTCAGCACCACTCACCAATTTCTACCCAAAAAGTTATTATGGGCTTGAACATTATTGGTATTGTTTACAAGTTCAATTTCTGTCTAACTTTCTGTAATGGGCTTTAAGTCTTATTTTCTTAGTTATGGGCCTAGGAGGTGGCCCAGGAGGGGGTCTTGTAAAGTTTAGTATATTTATACGCATCTTAAGGCAAAGCCCAACCCACTATCTTACAGCACAAGGCAAGGTAAAATTCAATTTCTTGCAATACAAGCAAGGCATACACTTAGTCCATTAAGTGCATATGAAGTGTGTCCATCAAGCGTACTATTTCAATGCATGGCAACCAAGAAGCCCACATACCATTTCAAGTTTAAAAAAAACCACATTTCATGTTTATGAGCATTCGGCCAAGTCTAGTACACATAATAATTTCATCCATTATGGCATTCCTCCTGCATAAAACTCAAGCATACTTGGCATATAATCATCCATCCAAAGCATATGCATCATAAGTTATCCAAGACTAACATGTCCATAATGGGCAGCAACAAGCATCACCTACTTGGAAAACATACCAAGGATGCTACATGTCCAAAATTAGCCAAGTTTAAGTTTACACACCAAGTTCTCAAACTATCCAAACATCAACTCAAAAGTGCTACACACAAGCACACAATGGATTACAAGTCCAATGACCAAGTCTATGGTCATAAAAATGATCACCAACACCCAAGCCAAGGTCCACACATCCATCAACCTTCCTAGACAAGCATCCACCACCTAGAACAAGTCCCACAACCATCTCAAGCCTGCAAAACTTAGCACATAAGCTTCGGCCATACATAAGACTTTGAACATACATAATCTTCCAAGCCAAGAAAATGTTGGCACACATACCTTAAGCTCAAATATACAACCTTGGTACTCAACCAAGCAAGCTTAGCACAATCACTCAAGCTCTATATCCTTTCCTGAAAAAAATGTATCAATAAGGGCATGACTTTTACAATTCAGTAAGGATTCACTACGACCTATATAGGGTTTATTTAGTTAAGCCATAGCTTAACCTCTATAATCAAGCATTTACCTGCAACCAAAGACATAAAGACAAGGAAAACATAATATGGCCGAGACATACATTCATCATAAGTCAAAGATAAGTTGGTTAGCATGCACAAACAAACATCCAAGCACACAAAACTCACACACACACCACAAGTAACATTCGGCCAATATCATCTAGCAAATGTCCATGTGCATTTGGCACACAAGTCTTCTCCATTCCATCCTCCATTCCACTATAGCTCCAAGTCCATGATAAGCTGGCCTCACTTACCAAGGTACTTTAACACTTGCCTTTAATTGGACTAGCTAACCAAACCATTGAACCTGTAAGTTCAACCATATGCCCTTCTAGAAAACTAAGATCATATAGCAAATTTTAACCATCACTTAGCTGCCATTAACTACTTAATCATGGAATAAGTACCAAGAATTCAAGTAAAACGTGAGTCCTTACCAACAAACAAGCTTGAACTTTCGGCCAACCTTGCACTCTTCACTTTCAAGCTTCAACTTCAAGAAACAAGGTTGCCTTGTGCTATAACTCGCCAAAACAACTTGAATGCTCTCAGCCAAGCTTGTGTTCTTCAAGAAGAATATTGTCTAGTGCTGAAACTAGGTTCTCCAAGCTTGAATCCATCACTTCAAGCTTTAATCTTCAAGCTCACCAAGAAATCTCCAAGGTTTCGGCCAAGAACACCAAGAACACTCATGAACATGTCAAGAACTTTGCTAAAGGATTTCGCCCTTTCAATGCCACGAAAAACACAACAATGACCGAAATTGATAGCCTTCTTGCATGTTTCGGCCATATCACCCAAGATAATGGGCCATTAATTAAACAAGGAATGATGGGCATAACTCCTTAGTGGGAGACAAGCATGGCCGGCCATTGCCATGTGTCCAAAAGTTGCCAAAAAGTGGTTTAATGCTCCACTTATCCTTGTACTTCTTTGCATGGCTGGTTTTGCAAGTTTACACTTCATGGTTTCACTTGTATCACTAGTTTAAGTGTACAATATGACCCTTGAACTTTGTTTCATGCCAAAGACATCATAGTCTTAATATTTCATGTACAATTTGGACCCAATCTTTCCTGGTTTTGCACATACACCCTCATTCACATTTTTAGTCAAGTCCCTCATTTTTTTTATTGGTGTTCTCTATTTATTCTTGGCCTAAGCCAAGTACTGAGGAATGGTCCTAACATTTGGAGCACCTAAGTAGTTGACCAAAGGTGCTAAAGGTCAATTTTAAATAATCTAAATTAACCTAAGAAAGGGTTCTAATGGCCAATAACACCATGTTGCTAAAGAAAGCCAAGCTAGTTAAAGAACAACTCCTAAGTCATAAAAAGTAAAGGAGTATGCTAAGAGTGCCTTAAGAGTTAAGGGCCAAGGAATGGCTAAATGGCTAGTGAATAGTAAAGGACCCTAGGTATGTTATGTGATTACCAAAAGGAGTCAAATGTCAAAAGTTGAGTAGTGGAAATCATATTCATGGATACCCAATAGATGAAAAGTCTATGTGGACTAAGGTGCTTATAGCAAGGCCTAAGGAGTTAAGTTCATTGATGCTCTTAAGGCTAAGAAGCCCATGGGTAGTAAGTGTTGAAATGCTACCTAACGAGACTAGTGGTAAGTTATCACAAGAAGTATGTGCCCAGGACACTAGGGGTAACAAGGCTAAAAACACATCTAAGGGTTGGCTTGAGTGCCCAAGTCGAGTGTAAGTGTTGTCAAGTTAAATTGTCTAATATGCTCATATTTAGCTATGTTTTCTATATGTTTTTTTTCCTTATATTTGATTGTCTTTTGATGTATTTTTGTTAGAATTTGGTTCTTAATTGGTTCATATTTCACTTTTAGGCTATATCTCAGCTTCATTTAGGTTAGGAAGGATTTTTGCAAAGTTTTGGAGCTGAATTGTAAGTTTTGGAAAAATTTGGAGTAGACACACCTAGTAAGATACCTATGTAGTGCTTTACACACCTTCTCACATGCTTGTGTTCAACCATGTTTGCCCAAACATGCCTATGTTACAAATGGTGTTTGCATGTTGTAAGGGTTTCTCAAGTTATTTTTAAGGTTTTCAAGAAGAACAAGCAAAGGGGTGCCCAAAGGCGGCCAAAGGCTTCCTGAGAAGGCCAAAAAGAAGAGAGAGCAGTGTAACAAAAGGAAAAAAATACAAAGAATGAGGAGAGTTTTCATGTAGGAAGGCTGTTAGGGCCAATTTTGATGATCAACACCATTTAATGCACGTCGGATCAAAGATTTTTTGGAGAAAAAACAATTCAGACATGGATAATTTTTTTCTTAGTTTTCTTTTGATTCTGTTGTATTTATTTTACGGCACTATGAGCTAAAATTTTCCTACTCATGCTTATACTAGATGAACTTTATGATGATTTTCTAATTGTGATTATTTTTTAGTTTAATATGGTTACATTTTTCTTATGATCTATTCAATGTTCTTTGATGTGTTGATTAATAGTAGCTAGCCTATTAACTCAATCTAGGATTATGAACATGCGTCAAATAGTATCCAGTATGTTTGTTGTGGATTACTGTTGGATAGAAAAGACGGTATCATAACCGGGAGTAATAAGCGCGATATAGTATCTCCAGACTAGGGTAAAACCTAGTATTGGGTCGTAGGACTTATATTGCATTTTTAGGAAGCACAGTAGGCCTAGACACCCTATTAGTGACTTAATAAAAATGATTAGTGTAATAGGAATAATAGGGAGCTAATCTAAATTAGGAGCACTCCACAATCCAAGTTAATCATAATCTTGTTAAGCCAAAGTAAAAACTAAAAAAAGGATTTCTATAGGGATTCGATTCTAAGTATGAGGATTCTTACTTTGATTGTCTTAATTGTTTTCCATTGCCGCCCAATAGTTAATAGTTAATAGTTTATTTTTACTGCATTAGTTAGTTTAGTTAATTCATAGTAGTTAGTTAAACAACTCTTTAATCGTTGGTCAGATAATAGAGAAAGGTTGAGTACTATAGACAACCTCTGTTTTATAGGAAAAATGATATTAGTACTTGCCATTATTATACTTTGAAGATAAGTGCACTTGGTTGTGAGTTCATATATTTATGAGTATTGAGAGATTTGACACGTCAACATTATTTCTTAGTATAACCCTCTTCTTAATAATTTAGGTAACTAGCAAGTAATGAAAATTACTTGTGGTTTATGAAATTCTTTTGTGTATGTATGAGTGTACTTTTGCTTGTTGGTGTAGACACTTTTGTATATTTAGGTGTGTTTATGTGTGTTTGCATAAGTGTTTTACGCTTTTGAATGCTTGTGTTTTAATGTTAAATACAATTGTTGAGATCATGTTTGTATTATGTATAAAACCGAAAGACTAGATTGGAAATTGTTGAGTAGGGCCTAAGCGACTAGTTTCATTAATTAATGCCTTAATTGGATTAAATTGAATAGCTTAAGGCTTGAATTGAGAATAAATATAACTGATTTGCAAGCTTGAGGACTTAGTTGCAAATCAGGGAAAAACTCTGTTGTTAGTAGTAACCTGGACTTGTCTAAAACATAGAACTAGTTCAGGGGGTTAGGTAACAAAATTTAGATAGTTGAAGGAAGATCAGGGAGATAGAACCCCACTATCATCCCTGACCTCTAACTTAGTTCAGCCTAAATGTCTTGAGCTTAAAAGTAGAGATTTTTAGAGAGATTACCTTATTTTTGAGTTAGAGAGAGGTTTTAGAGAGAGAAACAGCTGGAAACCTCAATCCAAGCTTGGAAACTCACATGCATTAGGGTTTTCTTCTTAGGCAAGCAATGTTTCATTTTCCCCAGGTACTTAAGCTCCATTTTCTAGGGGAACTTTGGTAAGGGCACATAGATTCTCTTTTACATTGTCAATCTTAGTGTTTTAGAAGGTTTAACCTCTGGAATTAGTTAAAGAAATCAACAAGGCTAAGTGATTTTTATAGGAAAAATGACCGTAGCTCTCGGATGGGGGACTAGTTGCTTTTTTTCCTTGTATGCTTGATTCATTCACTTAAATAGGGTGAGCTCCTATTGTAGATTCTTGGTTAGGAAGATTAGGGAATTATAAACCCCATAGAATGGCCATTTCACTTAATAATCTTCGGGTATGCTCTTAGTTTGTTTCAGATCCAAAGATTGTACAATACAAGGAATTAAGCTTAGTGTTTGTGTGTATGTTTATGTGTACACTTATGCATTGTGCCCCTTACTAGGTTCTTAGAACTCACCCATTCTTGTTTACCTTTACAGAGACTAAACAGTAAAGGCTCAAGGCATCTAGTAGAGGGAACTTAGTAAATTTTAGTGCAGGCACATTGTTTATGTTCATGCCTTTAACTTGCTTATGTGGTTTTGTATCAGGTATATATCTATGACTAACTCGGATGGATTGCCTCCAAGTTATAGTAGTTATTGTGGGGGTTAGTGGAGCATGGTTGTCAAGTAGCATGAAAATTTTTGGCACAAAAGGCATGTAGAGTGAGCATGCATGTATATATGTTTTAGTTCGAAAATATGGGCTATTAAGCTTTAGGTTTTGTGATGTATATATGTTTATATCAAGGGTTGATTCCATGGGGTCATGTAGCATGTTTGGGTTTGTAAGTTATGGAGATTTCAAACTATGCTATTTTATGACCTATACTTTGGTGTTGCCCGAGACAAAGTGAAGCATGCATGAAATTGTGAAGTGCATTTAATGTTATTGCATGGCCAACTTGTTTTATACTTGTCCATATATTCAAGTTCAATTCTATTTAAGTACAATGATTTACCTATTATGGATCTTGGAAAATTGGTTTTAAGGACTAAAACAAGCAAATACAAGTTTTTCTTGCATTACTGAATTTCCAGCTTTGAAAACTTGCAAAATAGTTTTTTTTTAATCATGCACATAGTTTCTAGAATTTTACTAGATCCTTTCCTTGAAATCTTATTAAAACCTAGCTTGACTATTTTGTGTGTTTATTTGTATAAACTATAACATGGAATCCCTATTAACTAGTTTTGTCCACAAGTCACTAATAGTAAACATATTTCATCTGTTTGCTTAAGTCACACTCTAGTTATTCTTGGCAACTTGTCCAGGAAGTAATAGAACTTGTTTCTAAGCATAGTGTGCCAATTAGTGTAATGGGAAAGGTCTATGTGAACTATGAACACACCATGTGCCAAGAGCACTAAGTGGTGGTGACAAAGAAACACCTAAGTTATGCTTCAGAGCCTAAGTGTGGTGTAAAGTTGTGCCAAGTCACGTCAAGTATTAAGTTTAGGAACAAGAGACTAAGTATCCCGATGGGGGAAATGGCCAAGAAGAACAAGATAGCTATAATTTATATGGGACTAAGATGAAAACTAGGAGTGTGGGGAAGTGCCTTTTAAAGCAAGGCAACGTATCTACCCCATAAGTAGTGTCTCTAAGAAAAGGTCTTCTTAGGAGTACCTTAAGAAGTTTCTTGATTGGTAAGCCGAAAAGCTAAGAGTAAGAAGTGAACTCATAGTTAAGTACTATGGATAACTAGAGTATGGAAAGGCCAAGTGTAAGAACCGAGCAAATGCAAAAAAAGTAGCATCCAAGTGGTAAGCTTGGTTAAGCGCCAAAATTTAGGGTTCCAAATTATTGAAGGCGAGGAGAATATAAAGACACTTCAAGTATTTCCCTTCTCAAATGCCAAGGTAAATAAATACCAAGTTAATTCCCTCAAGTAAGCTTTTATTAAGCAAGAAAAGTAAGCTAAGTAATGTTAGAGTTCCTAGGTGTGAAATGGCACATAAGGGCAAGAAAGGAAAAAATGGTAAATTTGGCCTAAGTTAATGGCATGGCAATAATTTTGGTAAAATAGGGTCATGTGAGTGTTTTTTACTGAATAAGCTAATATCATAAGTTATTCTAGCCATTTGAGCTAAAAGTGCAAGTTAAGGCCCAAAAATGCACTAAGTGTAAAATTTGGACATTTGGGTCTTAAGTGACTTAAGTGAAAGTGACTTAAGTTACTAAAGGATAAACTTGCGGGCAAGAAAACCTTTCTTAGGGACTAGGGGGGATGGTTAAAGGAGTGGAAAGAGTCGCCTAAGTGAGCAAAATAAAGTTTTATGGCTAAAGTGACAACAAGAGTTAAGTTTGTGTAAGTGAAAGTAGTTGGGATATTTTTATGAGGCTTTTTCACCAATATTTGTCATTTCCTTCATTCCCATTTTCGTAGCTACCTCTGCACCATTTCTTTCCACCTTGATTTTGCCTAAATTGGCCAAATTTTCACAAAATTTGAAGGTCTCAAAGCCATCCCAACAAGTGCCTAGCTCATTTTTTGTGGAATTAGTGCATTTAAGCTTGGTTTTGCAAGTTTTGGGTATAAACCCAAAGGTAAGCTTTTTTGCTTATTTTGGTTTGGTTTTGTAGTAATGTGTTTTTCTAGGAGTCACCACTAATTAGTTTCACCGAGGTCGATTTGATATCTATTGTGGTTTGCAAGAGATTCTGAGATCGTGAGTCGGTTATACTAAAATAACCTTATTATGGCGCCCAAAAATTGGTTTAGTGAGGTTCGATTTTATCTTTTCCTAATTCTTTGTTTCCTTACCTAATCGTTGATTGAAATAATTTTAATGAACTTTATTTAATTGTGTGTATTTAATCAATTTAATTCCAAACCATGAATTTTACCAGACTAACCGAATATGAAATATTAGATGTCCTAAAAATATCAGGACTTTACTAAATCAACGAAGAATTTAGTAGGAACATCTTATTCTAAGCCACGAGTCTTACCAGACCAACCAGATACAAACGAATAATCTGTCTCGGGATTTTATCAAATCACCAAAAATAGATTCACAAAAGATTTGTTAAGTATTTAAAAATTACCTTCATTTAATTTCTTTCTAACTTTTAAAAGTGAAAGAAAAAAAATGAAAAGAATTAAGTTACATAAAAAATTCAAGAATTAGCCCAAACTAATAATTTTTGTGTATCATTACTTTTTATAGATGCATTATGAGATTCAAAATAAAGAAAAATAAAAACTATTCTAAAATTTAAAAAAAATACTCAAAATTGGTTAAATTTAATTAAATATGAGAAATCATGAAAATTGTTGGTGCAAATGGTTTGAAAATGACTCGATGCGAGAAAAACAAAGTTCTGGTCAGTGGCTAAATTTTAAGAAAATAAGCTTGTAGCTCTAGTGGCTAATCTGCAAATGAAAGAAACAAAGGTTAGTGACCTATAGGAACAAAATAAACAAAACATGGAGCTAAACGAGGGTCAAACGGGGAGGAAAGGTTGATCGAATAGGATCTGGACCAAAACGGGTTGGGCGCAGGTCTTTTATCCGGATCTATCTCTGATTCTCCATTTTCCGGTGACGTCGAGGGTAAGGATCACCTGGGCTTGGCTTGGCAGTGGTAGGCGACCTTGGTGTACAAGTGGAGACAGTGGACAGAGGAGCTGGAGGCGGGAGAATTGAAGATTGTAGCGGCGGGGAGGCGCGATCTTCCTCCGATTGGGCGCGGATAGCGGCAAGAGGGAAGTTGGGGACGGTGGTGCAAGGTTGGACGGAGTAATGGGGGCTGGCTGGGGCTGAGGGAAGTATTGGGAATGGCTACTGGAGGTGGTTGCAAAGTCCTGGGGTGTGGCGGCGGTGAATGGGAAAATTTAGGGTTTGGGAGGTGAGCAGCGAAAAAGTAAGGATAATTTCTCCTTTTTCTGGCTATGAGCTTACTGTTATGAATTTCTTTTCTCTCTTTCCTTCAACGGTGACCCATATTATACTACCATATTATACTAGGGGATTTTAGGCGAGATTAGCTAGGTTTTAGAAGTTTAAACTTATACAAATTCAATTTGAAGAGGTTATGATATAAGTTGGTCAAACTATTAGTTTTAGTCCAACAGCTCTCTTAGGCTATTAATTTGGTCCCCATTTTTATACAAAATTGCAATTTTGGCCCAATTTTTTGCTTGATTTGTCAAGTTAGCCCAATGCTTTGTAAAAATGACCAAGTTTTCGTAGCCTCAATTTTTTCAATTTTGCAAATTTGTCTCAAACTTTCCAATTTTGCCTCAAATCTTCTAAAAATCCTTGGTTTTTGCCCAAACTACCCTTTTTTGCTCAAATTGACCCTACAAAACTCTTAGGACTCCAAATTAGTACCTAAACTAAATTAACTTGTATTTAAACTGTAGATGAACATTTTAAATTATTAAGAATGCATAACACTAAAAAAAAAACCAAATTGCTCCCTATAAAACAAAATGCTCCTAAACTAACTTCTCCTAACCTAGAACTAAGATCAGAAAAAATTGGGTGTCAACAGGTTCTAATCTCAACAAATGGATAGAAAGGGTCTTGAATTCATACCCATGAATTAGTTTATAGGAAAGTTCGATCGTGTAAAGAATGGGAAAAAGGTAGCTAAAGGTTGGTGCGTTCACATCAAGTTGAATTAGGCAGTTGTAACGATAGTGTTGTAGCACCTATTTTATTGTGCCATCATTCTAATTCCAGTAGGCCACTAAACTACATGGTGTGATCACACCAAATACATACTGTGATCGGGTTATGCCTTAATTGTGCCAATTCTAGGTGACGACTAACTACTCCTAAGATTAAATTATGCATAAATAAGTAGGTAATATGCAATTGGTTAGGAGGGCTAAGGAAGGCAGATAAGTAAAATACCTTAAGTTGTAAGTAAGGTACAAAAAAGGAACCAAGTGCAGTTTGAATCCTCCAATGGCCAAAAGATGAGGTTATGAACTTCTGACATTAGAAAAGGACCCAATGTTATGGCCCTCCTAGCGGGAAGCTTGACTGAGGGAGGTAAACTAAATTAAATTCATAGTTAAATACCTTATTTCATGTTAGCTAGGTAAGATTAAGTATATTAGACAAGGTTCACTAAGTTCTGCAGAGCTTATGACACTAAAAGACGTTCAGTGGCAAAATTGTAATTTTGCATCCCAAAGTGTCAAGCTGAGTCATGGGTGTCAAAAATGAGTTTTTAAAACCTAACCCTAGCTTGATGCAATCAAGTAGTTTTGTGAATGGCATTGATTGAGGCAAGCATGTTCATGGTGGACTAAGCTTGAATTTGAGGTTTGTGTGATGTTTTGATGTATCATGAGCTGTTTGTGATGGTGTATTTATGGCCTATACAAATTGTTTTACAGGTATATGGTGATTGGAGGCATCCCTAGTTTTCCTTGAAACCATAGGAAGCCTCCAGAGAGGCTTATGAGGGTGTTTTCCGAGTTCAGGGCACTACGCCTAGGCGTCGTGTAGGGCTACAATGCCCAAGGTGCATTTTCAGCACCGTGGAGTTGAGTGCTCCTGGCACCTAGGCCCTACTGATTGTTAGGCCCCAGAGGCCTATTTTAGCAACAAATTTCATCTTTTTGAAAGAGGATTCAATGGAGGGCAAAGATGGTCTTAGGGGTGTTTAGGGGTTGTAATGGTACAATGGCACTCCGGAACATCCAAAAACTCTCTCATAATTTAGGGGTTTTCTCATAGTTTTGTGAATGATAAGTGCACCTCGTGAGAAAAATAGTTCACGGGCCATAACAAATACACTTTTAAATGAGGTGGAAGGTTTAGCACCATTAAGAACTTAGCTGTACCTTTAGGTTTAAGGCCTTGATGAGGAAACCTCAGTACACTTAATGGCTTCTTCTGGGCCTAGGAATTATGAGTCCAACCAATGTCATTACTACTCCATTAGTGTGAACTAAGTAATGGTGGATAGGTATGTGCCTTGAGTGAAGGTTTAGTGCTTTGTTGCACAGCCAAGATTACTTAAGGCATAAGTGACAACCTAGTACACTCTTAGTAAGGGTTAAGGTGGAAGCTTAGTATGGAAATGACCTAGGTAAGTCAAAGGACTTGAGGTACTTTGTGGAGGCTTAGAACACATATTAGTTCCTCAGGACTCAAGCGAGGTGCATCCACCATGTTCACCTGTACAACATAAGGGAGGTTAAAACTAGTGATGAATTTCACTAGTTAGCTAGTAGGCAATGTTTGCTAGTAAACAAAGCTTTGCCTTATAGTGTAAGGACTAGGTAGAGGACAAGTCCCAAGGGACTGAAACGTATGTACATAGGTTTAGCCTAACACTATATGAGCTCGCATACGTGTTGTCCTTAGTGTTTTCCTTGCAGGTTGAAGATCCCTTACTGAGAATCATAAGATTCTCACTCCCTTAGTTTCATGTTAAGCAGATACTGAGGCTAATTGACTAGACAATCATTAAGGATTGTCATGGTAGTTTTGGCTATAGGTACATTGCTTTGAGAATTCTTGAGATTCTAATTATTTAGCTATTTGTTAGTTAAGTTGTTATTGTACTAACTATAATTTTCTTGGCCACAGAAGCTAGTGAGCATATGGAGGATCAATGATGCTTGCCATCGGGATCTCTCATCTAAGGTGGAAGCCAGTTGATTGGATCTTAATAACATTAGTCTTGTGTATGTTGTATGTTGGTGGCCTCCAATGTGTATGAATAGAGTTATGGACTCTAGGGTTGCCTTTGGGTGTATGGCATAGTCTTATTTGGTTGGGATACCCACACACGGTTAATTATGCATATGTTTATTATGATGACACTATGATGGTTTTGTATACTTTGACTCTTTGAGAATTTTATGGAAAATGCCTAGGCTATATTAAAGATTTTATAGTTTTGTACTTGTCTTAATCAAAGTAACACTTGCATGCATGATTGCATTCCTAGGTTAAATAATTAGTGGTATGAAGTTTTAACAAGGATGCACATAATTAATTAGCCAATTGCAATCAGCATGAGACTTGTTCTCATAGATTTCCTAAGTAGGGCCTTCAGGGGCCATATTACCCTGAGGAGGGCCCGAGACCTCTAATGACCCAAGGGTTAAGGTTAAGAACCTTCGGGGGTCTTGAAATGGATCCAAGATATCCTAACCAAGTTGACGAGCTCAATAAGTGAACTCACTAAGTTTTTTTAGTAAATTTAGAGGGAACTTAGCGAATTTTGGCCACTAAGTTACTTAACCTATGCAACAAGAAAGGGAAAGATATGGATAAGAGGTGAGTAAGTGGTGACTTACTCTAAGTAGCTCGTAAATTGTGGGCAAGGTCAAGTAAACAATGGATTACACCAGAGAGTTAATTGCGCATTGCCTACATAAGGGAAAGATACCAATCCTTTCCCATGCGTTAGTGGGGTAACAACTCCAAGTTAATCCTCCATCATTGTGAATTGTTTATCTTTGTGTCCCGTTTTTTTGCTTCTACCCATTTAGCTCCCATATTTAGTTAAATGAATTTTTCTTAGTGAGGTTGGCTCTAACAAGGGGAGGGTGTAATAGAATCAACCTATTAGGATGAATAGCTAGCAAGCTTAAACGCTTGTCTAGGAATGGATAGACGAAGGTACCAAACATTTGAGACCTTAGATTAGATGCCTTCCCACTTTACTATGCCTGAATGGATACACGGAGCACAAGAATCTCAATTTCTATGGGTGGGATTGAAAAATTTCTACAAGATCATTGTTGTTCTCTTCCTTATCACCACGGTCACCAATGCCCATCACTGCTTCTCAATTTGCGTTGGCATTAGTTCTCTTATCAGCAAAGAAGTTGACCTCACAGATCATGAGATGGCATGCAATGAAGGAAATTAGAACAACATCAGAGTGGAGGTTGACCGGGAAATCAAAGAGTGTGGGCTTCGACGTCGAGGTTTAAAGCATATTTTGCTCTACCAGGTTTGGAGCATATTTTGTTATGTCGACTACTTAAGCTAAAAAGCTTACTTCTGATGCATTCACTGACTTTTGCTTGTTATATCCTTGAAAAACTTGGTATTTATGTTTCTCTTATTCATAGAGACATGTTTAATTATATAAATCTCAACTTGGCTACCCAAATCAACACATGACCTTCAAAAATCTAATGAAATTCAGTTCATTTCCACTAAAACAAAAATCTTCTTCATTTTCCCATTAAACCAGACTTTCTCACACTCTAATTCACCTAAAAAATTCTATTTTGCCTTTGGAACATGTTTGCAAAATTTCAGTTTCAAATACTTTTTCTAACTCAAAGTCAAACGTTAGTCAAACATTGCCCTCATGTAATGTTCCAGCAGCTTCAACAGTTTAATTTCTTGGATTTGAACTGATCAACTTGAGTTTGACAAATCAGAAGTTCTTAAATCTTTCCAGACATGTTTCTACCACCAATAGAAACTTGCTTATCACTTGAAACTCCAGTTTAGGTAGCTAGATTAAAATATAATCCTTTTGGTTCTTGTAAACATTCCAAATCCTACAAAAATTAACTTCTTCAGCATTTTCCTTCCAAACACGAGTTTCTCACACCTAAAATGGTCTCAACAAGTTGCAATTTACCCCTAGAACTAGGGCTGATCATTCAGTTTTTTCGGTTCAAACTGCACCAAATATTTCAGTTCATTCAGTTTTTGGTTTATTATGATTAGAAACCGAATTAACCGAACTAAGCCTCTAGACCGAAGTAAAACCAAACCAAAGTATTTGGTTTGGTTCAGTTTAAAAGCAAAAAATAGTAGAAAAAAGTCACATCCAAACATAGTGATACACTTGTAACATAGAGAAATGTATGTGGCTTAAACAACTATATAGCAAGAAATCATGGACTATTCTGGGGTTCGTACTTATCTCCCAACAAAACACGGCGATGGGGGGTAGAGGCGAGTGATGGTTGCATCCGAGAAAGATGCTGGAAGGGTGAAGGTGAGTGGAGGGCGAGGCCACTAGGGCAAACAACAGGGATAAGGGCCGAAGTTAGTGGAGGGCGAGGGCTGACGGTGGGGGTGAGGACCGAAGCGAGTTCTGACGGTGGGGGAGAAGGGTGTGTGGGAGTGGAGGGTGAGGGCAAATGGCGGGGGCTAGGGCGAGGGCAAGGTTAAACAATAGGGGCAAGGGGGAGGGGAGTGGAGGGTGAGGGTAAACAGCGAGGGCAAGGGTAGAAGTGAGGCCGAAGGATGGAGTCAAGCGATGGGCGGAGAAGGATGATCTTGTGATGGCAAAACCCCTAAAGAAGCCATCAATCTTCTATCTAGCTTCTACTTAAACCCTCCTCCTTTTAAGCCTGTCATCTGGCCCACCAAAACCTCAAATATGACATAAAGAAATTTTGGTTTCTTCGGTTACTGAAATAACCGACACTCATAACCGAAATAGAACTGAAACAGATATTCTCTCTATTCGATTTCAACCGAAACCAAACAAAAAAACCTAATTAACCAAAATGAATTTTAAAATTTTTTTGATTTTTCAGTTTTTTTAGTTTTAACCAAATAGTGATCACCCCTACCTGGAACTTGTGTGCAAAGTTTCAAGCTTACCAGTTACTTCTAGCTCCAAGTCAACCAGCAAGTCAAACCTGTAAACCCCATAAGATTAGTTAGAAACCTGCGAAACTTGAGTTTTGCTACAATATCTTGACAAGACCAATCATTTCATTGCCATAATAGCTTAAATAGTTCTTAATAACCCAACAATTATGCTGGCCAGATTATAGCTCTAAAAGCCTTTTCCAAGCAAATAGTCAACTTTTAGTCAAACCTTTCGATTTCTTCAACCAAATTTTCACAGAATTGTTTAGAATTTCTTCCCAAATTAGTCTTAGCCTTATACATCAACAAGGATATAGTATTCATAGGGCTAATCCAAGTTAGACTATAGCCAAATCACCCTTATCACCTAGCAATGTAGCTGGTTCACTAGAACCTGTCCAATTTTACAGGTGACAATGGCTAAAAAGCCTAGGTTTCAGAGGTCACTTTGAGTTTCACTTTATATTTCTTGACCAAACTTCACATACATATGTTTTTAAACATAAGAAACTTGCTCATTATTAAAGATCTCAGGTTTAACACCTATTTATCTTCATATTCTTGAAAACCACCTCAATTCAGTAGAATTTGTTTCCTTCTGCATTTTCACTCTATACCACATTATTTTCCACCCTAAATGGATTTAACAAGTCCTAATTTATCCTAGAACTTGTCAAGGAAAACTCAACTTTAGAAGCTGTTCCTAACTCAAAGTCAAACATCAGGTCAACTCTTCAATTATGTAAGTTTTTGCAGTATGTTCTAGAAAATTCTCTGCTTATCTTTCACCATTAACAGCTACAACATATAGCTTCTTATATTCAATTTCATAACCTTTACACATGAATTCTAAAACCTCATAGCCATTGGTCTTAATTCACCATATATAGCTTTGTAGCCAAGGGCAATAGCACATACAGCCTCATTGGCCTGCATACACTGCCGTGGCCTTTGTTTCATCTCTCTCTGTTCACATAAAGTGTCGGATAAAGCCATAGCTCTGATACCATCTTGTCATGCCCCAAATTGCCCTTAGCCTATGCATTAATGACATTTCTTTTAAATTGAAAGTTTCTATTAGATTATTATACAAGTTGGCAATTTAAGACATGAAAATTTCAAAAGTGCAATCTGACCATAAATAGAAATATAACAAAAAATTTGAAGCAAATCAAACCATTTTCATTTCCATAAAAAAAATGTCAAATATAGTACATTAAAAACCAACTTTTTAGCCTATGCACATAATGTGCTACATAATCATAGTAAGGACCTTGGACTTAGAAGTCCATAATCTAAGGCTTGGTCTTTAATACCCCATCTGAAAGAGAGATAAATTTCTTTAGCTTTAGCTTAGTAAGACCACAACAACAACCCTTTTTATCTACAAAGTGGTAACCATGAGAGGGTGAGTTTATAATGAAACTCAGTAAGAGACAGCAGTAACTGGTAAATTTGAAATCAATTTAACAACAATGTTGCCTCAGCTTTTAGGCCATTGTACCTACATCAGAATAAACAAAGCAACACAACTAGGTACAGAAAAATATTATCTAACTTAATTCAACATAACATTAGAAAAATTAATGCTCAATCTTAGGCCATGGCCAAAGTTTAGTTCCTGCATCCAAGGAAAAACAAGATAGCTGTACAATATCACAAATAAAACATATATTTAGGATAATGACAATTAGCAACACCTAACCACAACAACCCATCTATACAAGCACAACCAGAACGCAATGCATGGCATGAATGCATGAATGCAAAAATAAAAACAAAAGTAAACTATACAGCTTCTTTGGACCTAATCCCTAATTCTTTAGAAATCCAATAAGGGATCCCTAATTCCTTAGGAACCCAGCAAGCCAACCCTTTTCTATTTAAGCAATACTTTACCTAACATAGAGCTCAGTTCATATAGGTAGAGAGAGACCTAAACACACATGGCCACATAGTACTTTTTGAATAGTGCTAGCATCTCAGATTACTTGCTTATCATCTTGATTCCTACAGTGAATCAAGAATATAGGTGTATAGCCCTATTGGTACCAGTAATAAAACATAGCAACCAAGTATTCAGAAATAAGAAAAAAAAAAACAAAACAACATAACTAGTCATAATTAAACAGAGTAACCACTGCAAATGTACAGCCATAGGGCTTGATCACTTTTACCCTTGGTTGTCCATCATATTCCAGCACAATAGCCTTAGAATTCAATCATAATTGCAGCACCATAGCCTTAGAATTCTAACAATGAAAGCCATAAACAAAATCAAAAATTTGAAGTTATAGAATTGTTCCTTACATTTATTTTGTTGGCCGAACTTGATTTAGTAACCATGAAAAATCAAAACCGAAGCTTAGTTGTCAAATATCTTGCTTACTGCAACAACCCGAGGCTTCCAATAATATTTCAAAGGAAACTCATCCTTCTAACTCCATCGAGCCTTCCCTGTAACCAAAAATCAAGGTTTTTAGCTGTAACAGCCAACTTAATCCATAAGAAAGCCATTAGTAGACAAACTTGAAACATGCAATAAAGACCTGAGATGAAGCTTCTGTGAATTCCTCTCTTTGGTTTGCCTTTCCCTCTTCTTTGGTGTTAATTTCCCCCAGGAAAAGGTTTCTGATGGTCGTCAATAGCAACAACTAGGTTTTTAGCCAAATAGAGGAAAGCCTGACACTGATTTTCTTTTGTACGTGAGTGGGAGACAAAACCCCACTTAATCCTTCATTTTTTAATTATCTTCAACTATGTCCTGAATTTAGCATGTCTGCAAATATCTCCTTAGTCAGGTCTTGATTATTTCTTCTCAATTGTTCAATTTAGCCTTATTGTAAAAATTCTTTGGCAATTAAACCCTTGTTTCACAATTTAGTCCCCGATTTCTTGGTCTTTTGTGATTCTATCCTTAATTCTTAATTTATTGCAATTCAGTCCTTAGCTTAATAATTTCTTGCAATTGTATCTTCAACTTCATAATTTTTTGCATTTCAGTCCTTAGGCCTAATTCCTTTGACAATTAACTTTTTCATTGCAAATCTATCCATAATCTTTAAATTTTTGGGTAATTTTGTTCTTTTCCCTTAACTCTTTAAATTTCCACATAGCCATGGCTTATGCAAGGTTGGGGTATGACATTGTCTGCGATCATTTGTATGTCAATCACATCTATTGTCCAACGATCGTGTCATTGCATCCATCAGTTGCCTCGACCTTGTCTCCATTGATCACCTTGAAGTTCTTGTCACCAAAGTCAATCACCTTCATCTGGTCATCTGCCCCACAATTTACACCTCCATCTTTACCCTACATTGTCTGATCACCAGGTCATGATTAAACCAAAAAAAATTACAAATAGGAATTAGACAACGTTTCTGTTCAACCTTGAGCAAATCTCTAGCAAATCCCTAAATGGGTCACTTTATTCAATCCTACGATCGTAGTGGATGAACGATGGCAGAGGATGAATGATTGTGGTGGACAAACGATCACGGTGGGTGAACGATGATGGAGGCCGAACGATCATGGAGGACTGGTGATGGTAGAGGCAAACTCATGATGGCAAAGGCTAACGAGCGATGGGGTGGAGACGGATGATGGTGGAGGCAGACGATGTCGGAGGTAGATGACCAATGGCAAAGGTGGATGAGCGAGTGGAGACAAACCATGGCAGAGATGGGCAAGCGACAGTTAATTACACTAAAGGCAAGAAAATTAGAGGTAGAAAGGGGCCCAGAAAAGATTGGGACCAAAAAGTGAATGTAATATGAAGGTATAACCATCATTTTGCACCGCAAAACTTTCCAAAAAAGGAAATGGTGCAAAGAATTTGGGAGTACCCAAAATAGAAACTGATGCAAAGAATATGGGACGAAAGGAGTAATATTTAAGAGATTGAGAATATATCTATATTCCATAGTTTAATAAAGTTGAGGTATTTTTAAGTTTTTTTTATAAAAAATGAATATAAAAATTAAGGAATAATGATTTGTTAAAATCTAACAAGTGAGTTTGGTTTTCAATATTTTTGTTTCGTAAGTTTCCCCAAAACCAAATAAAGAATAGATCATTTATCCCTAATCATCAAACTTTGAAATGAAAATTTAAATTAATTCTTGAAACTTAAATGGTAACAATAAAATATGTATAGTTGAAAAGATATCTTATATTTTATATTTTTATATTAATAAACATTTAATAAAAAATTATTTAAATTAGTTGTTAGTAGGCAAAGAGAATGAAAAGAGAAATGGAAATCGTAAAAGTTTATTTATTTTAGCAAAATAAAGGAGAAAAGATCAGTATAGTAAAATTACAAATAACATAATTAATTGCATCTAACAATATGTCAAATAATTTTATGAAGCAATTGAAACTATTATATAAAAAAAGTACAAATCCATCACCACTATTGCAAAAATGAAAGAAATATTAGATAATATGAGTAGTTTCTTTAAAAAAAATAATAAGAGAATTATGAATTAAAATGATTGTGGATAGGATTGGAATTACCTTAAGTTATATATCCAAAGCCTAGCCATTTGGAGATCATAGAGACTTGTAAATTTTTTTGTCCTTCCTTTAACTAACAATCTTAGGCTAATCTATACTAAATATTCTTTTTTCTAATTACTATATAATTTGTTTTGGTTTAAAGAATTGAATTGCACATTCAATGTGTAAATTTAGGATAATTAGTTGATCAAATTCATTGGCTAACAAATATTAGTAACGAAAACATTAGATAAAATAACAAGAAATTTTAATAGCATTACTACCATAACACTCTAATTGTAATAACTCTAGAAAAATCCCCATAAAGAATCCAATTATATCCAACATTAAATTGATAGGTCATGTGAGTATATTATTAATTATAAATCCATTGGTGCACTTTAATGGATAAAATTACATTTAAGATGGCTAAAAGTAGAAGAAGAGTACCAAAATTATAACTCAATAAATATTCATGAGGATGTCCACACAATAAAAATCTAAATAATAGATTGTAGTTAAAGGGACTCTAAAATATTTTGACATTGAAGAGCGAGTCAAAAATTTTAAAAGTTTCAAATAAGCTCCATGATTAATAATTCCAATCCATTTTCTAGTTTTTTTTCTTTATCTCTCTCTCTATATATATTAAACTGGTTTTAAATGAAATTTTGTTGAATTATGAAGTTATTTATTGTTATATCTATATGATAGGAACTGAAAAATTCAAGGGCTAAAACTGAATAAGTCAGACCCTTATTTCTAGTTCTACTCGATTCTCAATTCTTGGGTTGAATAGAATTTTTTTAGAACAATTATTAATTTAGATTGGCTAGGTTTCACTAAAAAATCAAACTAACCCAGGCCATGCTCACCCTTACCTTTAATACCTCAATTAATTTTCCTTCAACATGAACTCAATGTTAAACTCAACCATATTTTAGTTGGTTCTCGACCTAAGAAAGGACATTTATATCCCAATACTTAGGGATAGCCATTTTAATATTTTAATTTAAGTCTGAACCAAATTTTATATTTATTCTTATTAAAAAATGTTGGTTAAAATACACTGATCATCCATCACATGCAACAAAAAAATCAACAAGATCAAGCAAGCACATGTAAATCTATTGTGGTTTGGCTTTTAACTAACCTACATCTATGAAATAGAAAAATCTATTTAGATAATCTATAGAGATTACAATAGAAGTATATCCATAGTGCTTAAGCTGGCTTACGTATCCTCTATGCACCACTACAACCCCAATATTTTTGTCTCATATAATTTAAAAATATGATAATCATGAAAGGCTTCTTGTACTACTCTTCCTCACTTTTGGACCTCTCTTTCGTTTGAAAATGCTTATATCTTACCTTTTCACCACATTGGCTTTCTCTCATACTCAAAACCCTAAGACAACATGTTTTTTTTATAGGTTACAGACAAACCCAAAACAAATAAGAAAACTAAACCTAAATAATATCTAATTAAGAAACATAATGATGAACCAATTAATATTTTGGTTGGTTCTCGACCCAAAAAAGGACATTTATGATTTATATCCCAATACTTAGGGGCAACCATTTTAATATTTTAATTTAATTTTGAACCAAATTTTATATTTATTCTTGTTAAAAAATGTTGGTTAAAATACACTGATCATCCATCACATGCAATAGAACAATCAACAAGATCAAGCAAGCACATGTAAATCTACTGTGGTTTGGCTCTTAATTAACCTACATCCACGAAATAGAAAAATCTATTTGGATAATGTGTAGAGATTACAATAGAAGTATATCCTTTGTGCTTAAGCTGGCTTACGTATCCTCTATGCACCACTACAGCCCCAATATTTATGTCTCATATAATTCAAAACTATGATAATCGTGAAAGACTTCTTGTACTACTCTTCTTGACTTTTGGATCTCTCTTTCATTTGAAAAATGCTTATATCTTACCTTTTCACCAGATTAGCTTTATCTCATACTCAAAACCCTAATACAACATGTTTGTTTATAGGTTACACACAAACCCAAAACAAATAAGAAAACTAAACCTAAATAATATCTAATTAGGAAACATAATGACAAACCAATTAATAAAACTTTGCTCCCCAAGTATATAATTAATACTCTTTAGATTCGAGCCAAAATATCCAACAACTAGTTTACATACCCAACATTGTCACGGGATTCTATGTTGTATTTGGTTCCTGAAATGTATAAATATTTAAATGTTATGAGAATATTAAAAAACTAACAATTCAAAAAAAAATATTACAAGAAAATATCCCCGTATAGTATCACCAACAAATTTATCAATTTTTTCAAACCTTTAGCTTTTAAATAACAAAGAATCAAATGGATATATCATCATCACTTGAATGATTTTCTCTAGTTTGGTCCTAAAGTAATGCACAACAATAATCATATATATAGAACAATGTGTCATAGGAAGTAAAACAATTTCAAAAAATAGTTATTGAACTTTTTCTTTTTGTAAAAATATTTGAACCTATATAATGACTCAAATCATTACAAAAATCAAGCCCATTGTATTGTAGAATATAAAATGAAATTTCAGCTTAACACAATATAAAAAAATAATATAATAACAAATTAGAAAGGTTATAATGCATTAAAAAACAACATGGTTCAATACCTTTTGTTGATCATACTAGGTGTACTACTAATATTTTATGTTTTGATTGAAGTTGTAACAGTGTCACAATAGTTTGAGTCAACACTCATCTCACTATATAAGTAAAGGCAGAGTGTGGTGTGTGTCTTGGCCTCTAATATATTTCTTAATTATATATATATGATATATATTTCATGGATTATTTCAAGAAATTAAATAGTAAAAAATATATATAACAACTACGCAAAAAAAAAAAAAAGATTGTAGTAATAGAAAGTCACAAAACATCATGAAGTAATTTTTGCTTTTTGGTGATTTTTTTACTTGTCCAATATTTACACTACCTATCATCCAATTTTCGTGAGTTATTTTTTCAATTTTTTGTTTCTTTATGTTTTTATTTTTTATTATTGATTTTAGTGAATATTTCATGCTAAAATTGCCATATGACTGCCAAAATAGAAATTAAAATATTTTTAGTTGTAAGAGCTCAAATTATAATTTTAATACATTTTTTTGGTAAATTCAATACAATTATTTATATATATAAATTTATATTAAAAATTTCTAAATCCCACCTCCCCAACTTAAAATATTTGCTCCACCCCTATATATAAGTATGAATTTCTTATAAATAGCATCACAATATGTATATATATAATTAATTAATTTTAATATTAAAAAAAATGAATAGATTCTAATCCAGAGCATTATTTTCGCTTAGGATGTTGAAGTTTTGATTCCATTTCATTCAATGAGCATCTTTCTAAGGTCGAGCTTTCTTGAACCAATGATTGAAACTAAAAATTTTAATGATAATAGTATTTGAATTAGTTCATACAAGTCATGTATATATAAAGAATATTTGTATGGTTTAAATACTCAAAATAGGGCATATGATACCTTGGAAATAAGTTGAAAAAGGACTCGACTTTTAGTTGGCCGACTAACTAGCCAGAACATATGCTATCACAATTATACTTAGTTATCTACATCTTCAACATAAATTGTGTACTCATTAATCATTCAAATATCATTTGTAAATTTTCCTGCCTTCTACCCAGTTGTAAAGAAACAAAAAATGAAGTTAACAATCTTGCACTTTAACACAAAATCATTGTATCTGTAAACAAATAAGAACATAGATGTGAGAGATCAAGTTATTTGAAAGACTCACTATGCCCTTTGTAATGTATAATTGAAAGCTAGACATCCAAACAATTGTTTAGGAACTTTTTCAAGTATAATAAAATATATGCTGAATGAATTGTCTGTAACCCTACTATATATTGTGATACCAAACCTAAAAAATTGGTACTTATATAGTTAGACGAGTAAGCCAACTTATTGTTATGACATTGTTACTGCTGCAATCGAAAGAGAATCTATTAGTAGTACATGCAGTATGATCAATAGAAGGTATTGAACTATTTTATTTTTTAAACATGCTTATAACCTCTCCATCTAGCCAAATATTATGAGATATGTACAAGTCTCAGCAAGAAAAAAATATTATGTAATTGGACTGTAGAATAATATTGATAGTCAGTCATAAGAATCTTATGATATTGTTAGGAGTCAATGTATAACATTTATCACAATAATACATCAAACCTTGCAGTTGTACTTTCTTCAAGCAAGCAGTGGATCCTTCATAGTATCAATGGTATTGTTGATTAATACACATAATTATTGCATGACACAAGAACGGTTTATTCTATAATAACACATAATGATTGTTATTATTACTAATGAAATCATGAGAATTTCTGTTAATAAAGTTCAAATTAAATTTATCTTCGTTGTAGAGTTTGAGTATCTATTCTTAAATAGGTATTGTTAAACATTCAGCAACGTTACAGTTTTTCACCTAACGTACAATTTGCTAATATGCTATATTATGAATAATGGTGATCTAGCCAATGTATGGCCTCTTAAATTTTTAACACAACAAAGTGTGTATTACTCATATTAAATGAAGAACAAAAAATGATAGATTATTTGCTAACCTTACGATTGTAGAATAATAGCAATTATGAGGATTTCAAGGCTGACTTATATTTTGGTTGCATGCATTAAGTGTAGAAAGTGTTTTCCTATAAATGTAATGGAATATCAATTGGTGTAGATGCGCATGTTCTAAATATAGAGTACAACTTAAAAACAGTAAAATCAAATATAAAAAATCTTGTACTTATCTTATACATGCATATGACCTTACATATGTATATGTTATAACCAAAATAAAATGTTTATTCTTCATGTTCATAATAGATTGATAATTAGCTAAGTCAATCATATCACCCCATAGCACAACATCAACTTTTGCATTACTACAAAATTGAAATAGTTATTCATTACGTTACTGAGGGAAGAATATCAATAATATAAAGCTATTGTGAAATTTACTTATATGTGATTATTTAAACAAAATGCACATCTTCAAGTAATAGGATGACCTTTAATCTATTAAAAAGTCAGAAGGCTAAGTTTCCAATGTTTTTTGATGACATATGTATAATGAATGTGCTGCAATAAATTTTTTTCAAACAAAAATGTATTTGTTAGCATTTGAAGTTGTAATATGCTTGGTAATTTTGTAAGAAATTTGTTAAGGAAAGTACCTATACAAATGATATTGCTCGAAATGAGTGATTTGGTATTTGAGAAATTAACTAACTAAAATCTATCTTTCAATCTCAAGACAATCACCACTAACAAGAATCATAATTATGAACCTTGAAATTTTTTTTTTGTGTTGGCCTTTAAATATCAGTCGAATGACCAATAATGAAGTTTTTCACAATGAACATGGAACCTTCTTCGACAACAGTGCATAACTTGCTATCAAGCTTCTTTGGGATTTTTCCACATATATGGTCATTCTACAGAACACAAAAATTAGTAACATATAATGAAAAAATTATAAAAAATAAGTATGATAATATAATTTTCAAGAAACTTGAAATTATGCATTAGAATCTAATATGATTATCTCTATCCCAAGGATGCTTTCGTCTTTAGCCTAAACATCCCAAACACAAGTAGCACGAACCTTCAAGTACCAACTATAGCTAACACATATAAGTCCTAGATTAGATGCTATTGTTGTCTCATATTAAAATAGTGATTTATCATAGTGAATTACGACTATATTAGACATATAAATAAACAAACATAATGCAATACGAGTATACAATCACATATTCATGACTCATTTCATTTTGTTTAAATAAAAAATATAAAGTAAATAAATTATACCAATGTTCAATGTAAAACATAAGTGCTTTAGAAGACCATATATATGTTCAAACACTTTTGTATAAATAATATTCTTTGTGTATGATATGAATATTAGGTTATTGTTTCACAATAATATTCGAAATCCATTAGGTGTAGTTATATGAGAAACAACAACATATAGTTGCCCATTCCAGGTTTTAGAAGGTAAGTCCTACATGATTAAACATTTGGCCTTGACTTTTATTTAATTAATGGGAATTGTCATTGAGAAAGATTGAATGGTAATTGAGTGTTTGAGGGTACCATTTTAATTTGTGGAATCAAACAATAACCCCCACCATTACTAGTAGTTAAGATTTAAGCTTCAATTGCTCTATTGACCATCTACGTGACAATACGTCTCATTCCATTCTATAAATGGATTGTTTGCTTTATATTTCTCAAAAATATAAAGGTGACCTAACCTTTAACTCCAAAATATAGTTAGAAGAAAGTCTAAAGAAATTCAAACTATTTAGGTACTCAACTAGACATAACATAGTATATGTCTTAGCATTCTTGGAGGATGGAAAAATATGATCAACACTTAAGTATGTCTTACCATCTCTAGGAGTCATGCAAGTAGCCGATTATTGATATCATCAACAATATCATTTTTTGTTACAATTATTGCCTTTTCTTTAAGATATTCTATCACGGAACGGGGCTTTAGTGCCCTAAATTACTTAATGTTTAGGCGTTTAGGGACTGTGATCCCACTTAGTTACTATTGACTAACTATTGCTTGTCAGTAAATTAAAACAATATCGCACAAGTAGTTACTTAGCCCACCCTACAAGAAGATATGCATGCGTTTGTCTTGACAATGCATTTCAAATAAATAAAATAAGTAAAGAAAACGTCACTTAAGCACTTCATTTAAAACATATTTGAAATGTGACAAGACAATAAAACACCAGTTACTTAAACTTTTAATAATAGTTTTGCACACACATATAAGCTCTTGCATGCACCCAAAAGTAATATAATGGCCTTACACCACAATACATCCTAATAAAGGCAATTTCTCTGTACATAAGGTATTATATATACAAGGCAAAATACTACTAAGATCATCTACTTGAGCTCCCACGTTTGAGCTATCAAGCTCCAAGTGCAAAGCCCTCACTTGCCACTGTGCAACTCTTAGCCTCTAGATTGTAAAGGCACAAACATTTAGTTAGTACAAAACTTAGCTTATAAGTAACTTAGAAACACAAGGTTCTAAGTACAAAAAGCACTTGCAAAATAGAGAAACTTAGCCCACAACTATCTACCTAGTTGTTGGGCACAAGGTTAGTACTTGCACAAATAAGCTTAAGAGAGTGAGTACATTATCGTACTTAATAAGGGGTCCCTTGGTACCTGCAAGGAAACTCAAGCAACCATGTACATATGGGAAACAAATAGCCAAGCATCCAACAATCAACCAAAAATAAGAAAATAATAATAAATGCAATGTATGAGTGAATGATATGCAACATACAACACTTAGGACATCTTACACCCTAAGGTGTCTTATAGTTGCTGTGAGCTCAAATAGCAGAGGTACTTGAGACAATAGCCCACTTATCGTAAATCCTTTACCTCCCTTAAGTCTTGCTTATAGGTCTTAGAGTAGGTCATCACCCATTCCAGTCACTTACTTGTGTTTCCCTTACTTATTGTGCAAGGCAATTAACTTAGTGGCTTGACTTCGCCAAGTTCTTCAAACTTGACTCGGGCTCCCTTAGTGGACCTAGTTACCAAGCTTCTTAGCTTGGTTCGGAATCCTTTAGGTTCTACTCTAGTGGCCAGGGGTCTATGACCCAACACTTAGGTCATTAGATAAATCGTACCTTACTTAGCCCCTACTTGGCATCTTAATTCTTCCTTAAGGTACCTTTACTCATCCGCCAAACTTAGCTCTCTTAAACCATAAACTTAATTATCCTACTTAATTATCTTAGAAGTGACTTTGGAGTATATTTAACGCTTGCCATAATGTTGGAAGTGGAAGGAAGCCTTTAACAATGCATAAAGGTCATGTAGGATCAACATTGGGCAAAATAAGGCATGGTGCAGTCGTACCCCAATATGAAGCGTGATAGCATGTCAGTTTTGGCCCCTTTGTTGGAATTGATGTAGTCAAACCAGCCATGGGGGTGCGATCACTATTAGTGTTGTGCCCAAAAGGCAATTATGAGATGATTGTATTTTTTGCAAATTGTGTCATGATATTTTATTAAGGCTTTAATCCAGCAATTATGTTTGTTGTTTTGTTCTGTGTAATGTATAAACATAATTGTAACCCTAGAATAATGATATTCTTAAATGTCCCTAGTCTAGTATTATCGTGGAGGGGGTTACAAAAATACATAACGACTAGCATATGTGGAGACTAATATGAGATATGTAGTCTACATATGGGTACAAGTTGGAGAACTTGTGTACTAGACCAACCCACCATGAGAATACTACATGGATCGTTATAAGAGTGTCATAAGTGATTCTCATAGTGATCATGGTATATGTAGTCCTTTGACCTAAGGTCATCAAGGTTCCTTACATGTGAGTCACATACTTTTAATACTTCCCTTTGTTGCTTGTAACTGAGCAAACTTAAAGGAGGTCATTGGGTATGTCACATATCATGCACAGGGTTTTGTATGATCAAGATGGGATTTGTCCCTCCTATGTAATGGGAGTGATATCTTCAGGCCCCATTGATAGAGTGAGACTTAGAAAATGCATGGCCATGCTCGGATGAGCTGATATATGATATCAATGTCATCAGTTTAAGTTAGTCTACTTGGTAATCAAGAAACCAAAGATTGGGCTATACAAGAGTGACACATTCCATGTCTCGAGCTTAGCCTTGATATCTTGGACAAAGGGACAATGGCATATATGGGTAATGATCATAAAGGTTTAGTCGAATCACTGACAATCTTGTCACTTGGCTAACAATGATGTGTTGCTAGACACCACTCATTGCTTATGATCATAAACATGATTTATAATCATTGCCAATGTGATAAGAGCCTATTGGGTCCCACACTTAAAGCTTATTTGGATTATTAGAGTGCATGGGCTAATTATTTGGGTTATGGTTTCATGATAATTTCGTGTTAATAATTGGCCCAAAAGTTGAGCCATTGTCAAGCCCAAAATTAAAGCCTAATTGGATTAGGGCTTTGAAACCCATTAGGCCTGGAAGTTGAGTCTCACTATAAATACAACATATAGTGAGAAATTCACAGTCTTACCCTAACCTTTCAATAAAAGACAGCCGCACTCTTCTTTTACTATTCCTTGGAAGATGTAAGCTAGCACTGTGAGTGCAAGAGAAACACATTTGCCGGGATGTTGTGGATGTGTGGTGATCCCAAGAGGCTCGTGTGGATACCATAGAGAGTTCGAACACGTCAATTGTTTAGGTTTTGTGATTCGACTCTACAGTTGGATGAGAGATTTCAATTGAAATTAGGTATCAAAATTTTCAAACACCTGATTTACCCCTTTTCACTTGGATCCTGGAGGGTTTCGGTTAAATTCCGTTGTGCTTGTTTGGCTCCCAAAACCCTACAATCGCATCATCCCTAGAGGTGCAACCATTTCGTGCCTACCATGCCCTTTCCTCCATTCTACTTAATCTCCAAGCAATTCCATCTCTTTGGCACTTCCAATTTCACTTCCCATTCATGAAATATACATGAAATATCTCAATTTAACTTAGATTAACTTAACCCCTTACCTCAAATTTAAACCAATTCAAGATTAAAGCAAACAAGCCACATAAAGCTTACTTGTGCTGAATTTGTTTCCCTTGAGTTCTAAGCCTAAATTCAAGCAAAATGGGCACAACAAGCACTAAATTAAGACCATCACTAACCATATTTCAAGCTTAGAACCAAGCTTTATGGACAAATTCACCTTAGGGTTTGAAGCCAAAACTTGCAAGAGACAAGGCAAATGCACCCAAACCACAAAAAATAAGTTAGAGCCTTGATGTATATGCTTTGGGACCTTCAATTTTGCATGAATTTTGTGGGATTTTGAAGAAATGGTGAAGATGAGCTATGAAGGAAAGGGAGGCACTAAAATGGCTTAGGAAAGAGATGATGAATAGTTATTTTGTTTTGTTCCAAAAGATCATCACCTACTCCCACTAAAACTTTGACAAAATTTCCTCCAGTTGCCAATTATATTTTTTTTCTTCCCCTCCCCACCAGCTGGTTGACTTTAGGTCCTAAAGGGTAAAAATTGTTTCCTCGCCCCTAGCATTTTCATTTTTATGCCACAAGTGGCACAATAGCCCTAATTCCTTAGTGCATTTTAGTCCTTAACTTTCATTTTTGGTTCCATTAGTTAGAGTAACTTATGGTCTTAACTTATTTGGTACAAAATACATACATGACCTTAATTTCAATGAAATTATAGCCATGCCACTCACTTGATTCAAAATTACCATTTTACACTTAGGAAGTCAATACAACCTTACTTAGCATGTTTTTATTGTTTAATAGGAAATAATTTGAGGTATTTAAATAAAAAGACTGTAATTAAAAATACTTATCAAGTTAAAATAGGGCATTAACTAGGAGAGTTGTCACATTTTGCCCTCATTCAAAAATTTGGTCCCCCAATTTCCCACTCAACCAAGAAAACTTCCTTGAATATTGCTTTTGCATATCCTGCTCAGTCTCCCAAGTGGCCTCTTTCTCACCATGGTTAGACTATAGTACCTTGACCATTGGCATCCACTTTGTTTGTAGTTTCCTGACTTGGTGATTAAGAAACTTAATAGAGTATTCTTCATAACTTAAGTCTTCCCTTATTGGTATGATAGATGGGCCTAACACTTGCCTGAGATTCAGAATGCATTTCCTTAGTGAACTTATATGGAAGACATTGTGAACATGGGCCAAATTTGGTGGCAAAGCTAACTGGTATGCTACTTTCCCTATCCTTTCAAGGATTTCAAAAGGACTAATGTACCTTGGAGCTAACATACCCCTTTGGGCAAACCTAGCCACTCCCTTTATTCGGGAAACCGTTAGGAGTACTTTGTGTCCTACATTAAATTCCAAGTCTTTCTTTCACACATTGGCATACTTGGCTTGCCGGTCTGAGGTAGCTTTGATCCATACTTGGATCAGCTTAATCTTTTTTATGGTCTCAGCAATAATTTCTAGGCCAACAATTACTTTATCTACCTTATCTACCCAACAATGAGGTATCACGTACTTACGCCCATACAAAGCTTTGTAGGGTGCCATCTTAATAGCTTCTTGATAGATATTATTATAAACAAACTCAATCAAAGGCAGGTGTTGGTCCCAATCCCCTATAAAATCCATCACACAACTTCATAACATATCTTCCAAGGTTTGGATCACCCATTTAGTTTGCCGATCAGTATGGGGGTGATAAACAGTACTTAGGTGTATAATGGAACTTATAGCCTATTGAAAGTCATTCTAGAATCTTAAGAAAAAATGGGGATCTCTATAAGATATAATTTAATTGGGGATTTCATGGAGTTTCACCATTTTTCAAATATACAATTCGGCTAACTTCTCCGTGGTATAAGTAATCTTAATTGGGATAAAGTGTGCTGACTTTGTTAACCTATCCACCACCACCCAAATTGAATTGTGTTGGCTTCTGGTATTGGGTAACCTAACACAAAAGTCCATAGTGATGGATCCCTACTAATTTGAGGCATTTAAATACAAAACAATTTAATTAAACATACTTACCAAGTCAAAATAAGGCATTGAGTAGGAGAGTTGTCACATATTCCTTTCATCAAATCATAGTAATTACAAACTTGTTGGGGATTTTGGTCCAAATTAGTTCATCTTCATCATCTGATAGCTTCTCCAATAGCAAATGACCCTTTCCAAGTTTCAAACCCTATTCACAAAATTATGTAACTCATATACTTTTTGAATTCACAATCCCATATTTTGAGTAAGCGTGTGGACACTACAATTTACAAATTTAGGATGATTGTATTGATGCTGCAATAATATCACCCCTGCTACCATGATTATTGACAAACAAAATATGTTGAAAATTGCCACCAAGGACTACAATTTTTCAACCAAACATTTATTTGAAGCAGTATGATCACGAGGATACATGATGCGATGCATAGTTTGACTTAAAGCCTTAACAGCATATTGGTGAGTCATGGGCACTACAACTTATACAATATGAGTCATCCTAAATAGCAACTCTATAAATCGAGTTAATTTCTTCACATTACATAAAGATTCCTATCTAGATAGGAGTTTTCAATCGTGAATGTACAATATGACCACTTGATAATAGAAGTGCTATAATACCTAATATTGCAACAACTAGCACTATCTTTTACTTAGAATGAACACATGATAGATGTGTGCACCAAAGATATATTTTACTAGTGCCTACACTTCCATATATAAAAAATAGCTCACCATTACTAGATTGTATTGATTCTTTTACATAATTGTACACAATAACTGACCTTTATTCAATCCATAGTATAAATATTCATGTTTAGCTGAGAGTGTAGTCTGATCATAATTTAACTCCTCTAATATCAACCAATTGTGTCGGAGAACTAATGTACTCAAATTGGTGTAAGGCATAGTAGCAAATTCCTTCAAACTTCTCTCATTCCTGTTAAGGATTTTTCCAACATCATAAAGTGCACAATTGTATCTATTAGAGCTAGACAACATTACTTCAAGATCATTCCTGGTTCTATGTTCCATTGTAATAACATTATCAAATAATGCATCATAATTGCAACTCAATAGTTTGCAAAAGTCCACAACTTGACAGATAAACAAAAATGTAACGAAAAGTGCACTTAAGTAGGAAGATATTGCCCATTTAAAAGCCTCATGTAGTGCCTCATGCTACTTGCTATCATTATCTAGTAAACCCAATGCAAGACATGCTTCCCTAAAGGTAGGATAAACAACACAACATACTATTCATAAGTCCTTAAATGAAGTTGCACAAAGGTAATACTTTTCACCTATAGTAAGGTGTATATTCCATTCTTTCTGTTGTCTATTTTAAACATAATGTATCAAAAAATCCAAGTTAGCCACTTTGCAGCATCATTATTTTCATTACAATGCACTTATGCCAAGAACTTTTGAGACTATTTCTTTGACAATTTACAACATTTTTAACAAGGGGTTGCCAAGCGTACAACATTTTGTTCATTTCAAATATGGAAAAAAAGGTGTTCTATAGGGGGCCATGATGGTGAATATAAAACCTAAAATTCACTAACATGCCTCTGACGTAAAAATGTACATGTAGTCCATGTACTATTTAATTTCATCAACCTCAGCGCTGTTTTGCACATGAGCTATAGAAAAACTAAATCCAACATTTTCAATCACAGCCGTCAACTTATTTGTCCCTTTGTGCATGAATTTCAAGCTCAAAAGGAATTAGTTTAGCATTCGTACAACTCTCTGACCTGTGAAGCTTCATAAACAATTTGCACACTCAAGAAAAAGAACTACCACCACAAATGAAGATAAAAGAAATAAACCAAATAAAAAATAAAAAATAAACTAAAAATTAAAAATTAAAATAAAAACAAACAACCAAATATAGCCTTTCCTTAGCATCGATGCCAAAAACTTAACAGGGCCATTTCTACAAGTGGATAGGGTCAGTTGTAGCAAGTTTTCATTCCTATGACAAACCAAGGTCTTAATCCCATTAAGAACATATATTTAATTTTTTTTATGAAAACTAAAATAAATGAGTTCAAATTTTAAGGGAGAAAAATTAACTAAAATTAAACTAATATTGACCAAAGCCAATAACAAAAATAATGAATTGGGAAGAAAAGAATTATGAGATAGCTAAGGCTTGGGTTTTACCTAGCTGATGGTCTTTCAATTAATTATTTGGGTAGGTTTTTAGTTATCAACAATGACTCCAAGTACTAAAACTCTTTCTTGAGCAATTGTAGCATGTTTGATTAACCTACGATTATCTCTTGATCTCTGGCATAATTAATGAAACTCATTAAATTCAAGTTGCCAAATTGACAAATTAGAATAAATAGGTATATCTTTATCCTAATTATTGCAACTCCATTTCCCTAGTGCATAGATCAAATTTTAGCTCTCGAGAAAATAGTGACATAGTCCCTCATGGGCTTAGAAATCCTGTGGGAACGTCTCTCACACTAGTTGCAATTGGTGGTGTTTTCATAGTTTACACAAACCATTCCCATTACACTAATAATTAATATGGATGTGTCAATTCTCTCTATATTAAAAAATATGTGAGCTTACAAGTAAGTGCACTTATCATGAAAGTACAGCGGTGGTAGGTACTAAGATCATTTTTCACAAAAAATGGATGTTGTCTACCATACTGAACCTTTCTCTATTATCTAACTGACAATTAAAGATATCTGTTAAAAGAACTAACTATGAATGAACTAAACTAATTAATGCAAAAAAA
This sequence comes from Aquilaria sinensis, assembly GCA_005392925.1. NCBI lineage: Eukaryota > Viridiplantae > Streptophyta > Magnoliopsida > Malvales > Thymelaeaceae > Aquilaria > Aquilaria sinensis. The sequence continues at coordinate 48,799 of SMDT01000276.1, read as the reverse complement.
AAAAAAAAATACTCCCTCTGTCCCAAATAAGTTGAAACATTTGTTTGGGCATAGAGATTAAGGTGTATGTAATTTGTGTTAATTTTTTATGTAGTAAAAGTTTAAATAATGATTAAAAAAGAAAATATTCTTTTTTGGGTTTTGTGCAGTAAGAGATTGAGTGGATATTAAAAAAAGAGTCTTTATTGGGTTTTGTGTAAAAAGATTATTTAATTGTTTAAACTTTTCCAAAAAAGGAAATGTTTCAACCTTTTGGGACATCCTAAAAATGAATATGTTTCAAGTAAACTGGGACGGAGGGAGTAATTAACAACTAATTATTGGCAGCATAAAAACAATTCAGACAATCAACAATAAGAAACCTCACACTTAGAATTGAATTGTGCTAGAAATCTTTTGTGCTGCTTTTAGTTTAGTTTAACAGGATTGTGATTAACTTGGACCATGGAGTACTACCTAAATTAGATTAGCTTCCTATTATTCATGCTATACTTATCACTATTCTTAAGTCAACAATAGGCTGTCTATGTCAACCACACTTCCTAAGAATGCATTACTAGTGTTACAACCCACTACTAGGTTTCACCCTTGTTAGGAGCTATTATCTTTCATCTATTACTCCTGGTTACGATAATATCCCTTCTATCTAATGGTGGTCCGCAACAAACATACTGGATACTACTTGTAGCATGTTCATCATCCCACATTAAGATAATAGGCTAGCTACTATTAGTCAACATATCAAAGAACATTGAATAGATTGCTAGAAAAGTATAACATATTAAACCAAAATGTAATCACAATCATAAAATCATACTAGGGTTCATCTACTTTAAGCATGAGTGGGAAAATTTAGCTCATAGTGCTGTAAAATAAACACAACATAATCAAAGATAAACTAAGAAAAAAAGTCCTTATCTATAGATTGCTTCTTTTCCAATGAATCTTTGATCCACTGTACATTAAATGATGTTGATAATCAAAACTACCTCTGGTAGCTTTTCCCCTTGAAAACACTCTTATTTTTCTGTGTTTCTCTACCTTGCCCTTACTCTTGATTCTCATTCTTATGAAACAACCCAAAAAACCTTAAAAATAGAGAACCATGGTTTTGTACATGGTGCATGTTCAAGGCTATGTAATGCCTTTGGAACATAAAATCTTGCCAAATATAACATGATTTGGAGAATGGGAATGTAACTCAGACACTGGTGTGTATGAGGCACTACATGGGCGTGTTGTAAGGTGTGCCTGCTCCAAAATTTGACAAACTTGCAATTCAGCTCCAAAACTTTACAGAAATATTCTTTAGCCCAAATCAAGCTGAAATATAACTTGAAAATAAAATATGAACCAACTAAGCAGCTAATCCTAGCTGAAACATTACTAAATATAAGCATATCATATTTTCCCCCCATAGTTGAAGTTTTGTTTGCCCTCAAGCAAAAACTCAAGAGGAGAATCTGGACAAGGAACCTCAAAACTTTAAAACTATTGAATTATGGAAATCATTGAATCATATTCTTGAACAAAAGAGGTATTGAGAGGATTTAGACATTAAGGGTCTTGAAGAGTTAACAGGACTACCAAGCATGCAACACGATCAATCTAACACTTCTTAAAACAAAATAATTAAAGGGAACAATTCATCCTCAAGCTAGCGACCCATACATTTCAAAGCTAAAGGAAGTTCATCAAAGTTTGAGCTCAAGCTCACCATGCACAAACTTTCAAACCATAAAACTATGGATTGGGTGATTAATTGAACTTTTTAATTCTTTACATTGTTATTCTCTTTTTTTTTTTCTAAAATTCTCTTCATGTGCAAAAAAATTCTATAGCAAGTGTACATTATAGGAGCTCTGCCTATATCCAAAGATTATTCTTAACATAATCCAAGATGATCTTTGATCATACTAATGCTCTTAGTATCTTTTCAAGCTATGATCAAATCTTGCCTTAAGAGAAGAGCCCAACCTATTCAATACAAACAATAGTGGAGTAGCATACATTCGTAACATACTTTATTGATTGGGTCATTCAACAATCAACCACAAATTCATCAACCAAACTTTACCACTAATCCAATCATAGAAACTCAAAACTTAGAATGAACAGTGCATTGAACACAAAAACTTGATGCAAAAAATAGCTTCCAGAGACTATCTTCCACTGACTTGCTAATGAATCACAAAAACATTTCAAAAACAAATTTAGCACAAAAGTGACAAATTTCAAGAATCATTTGCTTAGTCTTCAAGTTAAGAACTCAAGACATTAAATTAACAACCCTTCTTTAGTAATATGAATATGCTCAATAAGATGATTCAAAACAATTAGGCTCAAAAAAGTTAAAATTTTTTTGAAAATCACTAAAAAGATATATTCAACAATAAACAAAATAGATAAGGGCTAAAGATAATACCCACTACCCCATACTTAAATTGTACATTGCCCTTAATGTACTAGCCTGAAAAACAAAGTGAAAAAGAAGGCATGATAGAATTTGATACCATCCTAGAAAAGAAAAATTAGTTGCTTGTCATGCAAATTGGCATTCTAAAATATTCATAAAAAGGGTTGTTGATTGAGCTTTAGATTGAAATTTGAAGGCGTTCAAGAAAACAAAAAAGATGATCAATCATAAAATATAACAAAAGAAATAGGAAATATAGAAACTATGATGAAATAACAAAAAAATAGAAAAAGAGCAACCGATGCTCCAATAACAAAGTTAGGAAACTAATGGAAATAAAATAAAACTAGAGTAACAGAAGTAGGAATAATAATAATATACATAATAAAAATGTAGCAATAAAAGATAAATGAATGTCTTGGATAGGAAAACATCAAACATACTCGGGAGGTGAAGGATCAACAGAAGTGCTCAGAGCCGTCATCATCTATATAGGTGCAGCAGGATCCTCAGTAACCCTACCCTCGGTACTCGGCTCCATAACCATGGGATCCACAGCAGTCTTTACAACCTGATCGGTAGAACGGTAATTTTTATGGATCTCTACTTTACCCTCTCCTTGGTAGTTGGATCGCTAGGCTATACAACATCCTAAATAGCTCCAGCAGTTGATAGTCCGACTATAGTGGCCTCATCTACCTTTGTTGTGACTAGCTGAGTGTCATCAACATCATCCCGCTCATCCATGCTCACAGGAATAATGAAGTAGTCGGTCGAGTCATCCTTATGTTAAGAAGACTGGTGATGGGGGCTTGAGGCTCCTTGGATCAAGGGAAGTATAGGAATATCATCTCCTCCAACTTCAGAGTCCTCACCTTAATAGCAAAAAAGTAGGAGCTAACAATCAGCATATGATTCATCACAAACTCAAGACAATCCAGGATAAGCTACTGCCTTTGAAAAACATCAGATAATGTGGGCTACCCAGCACTAGTAGATGCGGAGGCAGCCTATGCCTTAGTAGCAGCTCTCTCAATCTCCTTCTGGGACCTCAATATAAACCTTGTCAAGCCATCAGAAAGTGTGGTCTTCTTTAATAATCTCATAGCCTTAAAAGAATCTATGTTGGCCTGTTTGAGCCTTGCCATATCTGTAATCAACCTCTTCAACAGAAAAGACTCAAGGTTCCGGGCCAACCTCATCATGAATGCTCCAACATAAATAGGCCAAATCCTCGTGTGGCAAGTAGTGTCTCTCACCTACCAAGTAGAGGCTATGCCCAAGTGGTAGCACACTCAGCAGATAATGTAGTAGAGGTAAAACAGGTTCATCTTCATCACCACATTTGTACTCTCCATCCTGCGAGCAATGGAAGGGAGAAGACTTAATGCAGATATCGGGGTATAGGTGATCTTAACTTGGATGCCTTAGATGTCGTGGGCGAGTAAAGAGCCATATCCTTGGTAATCTCACATCAAAGCTCCTGTGGGGTAAGGGAAGTGGTGCCAAACTCACAAATCATGCCATGGCACTAGTGAAAATTAATGAGCTCCTAGGTGTAAAAATTGCAATGCCACCCCAACTCATCCAAACTCATCTCTAATTCCCTCTCTCCCAGAAAGAAGCTCAGTACATGTTACTGGGTCCAACTGATGTTAGTTGTGTCGTAGTCGAGCGTGCTAAAAAATTGTAGCATGAGCTTGCTAAAATGAGGCCCCTGGAACTTAATACTAATAGCCTTTGCCATTCTTTTGGTATGAATTAGAAGCTTTTTCATATGTTTTGCCATCCTATAAAAGATAAAGGTAAGAGCTCTAATAAAAAATCAATGAAATTTCCTTATATAAAGCAACATGCTATTCAACTTTAAGCATTAAGGTGATCAAGTTTAGTAACTAAAGCTAAATACATAACAATCAAGGGAAATCAAGATAATGTAACCCATAATTAAGCTCTTTCTTGGTACTCAAGAAACCTATTTACTATCATACCAAAGTGCTATCAATTCATAGAATCCATGCAATTCCAATGCAAATAAGAAACCAAGGCATTCTCAATAAATCATAAACCAAATAATCATTCATCCAAGTCATAAAATCCATAGAATCAACATGCATGACTAGAATTTCATGAAACAAATAATTCCAACTCTTTCTTCTCCAAACATAATATCAAACATATTCAATTTCCACAAATCATGCCATCAACTTGAAACGAACTTCAATGGGCATTCAAAATCAATCAAATAACTCAAATAGAAGCTACCTATTATAAGAAATCAATTAAATGTTCCATAAATGTCAAATAAACTTAGATAGAGAAAGTTACCTAAGGAGAGAGAAAACCAAAGGTATGAGGATGAAAATCTAGAATCCAAACAAGGAATGGGATCTTTTACTAATGGAAAACCTTACCCGAGATTCAAGGAGACTAAGGTTTGAGTTTGGGGGTTTAGGGAAGAAGTTTGAGTGAGTTTTACGTGAAGTGAGAAATGAAAATCGTGATCGGGTATATATATAGGCAAAACAAAGCTTGTAACATAGGCATATAGCTGTTGTGTAACTTAAAGTTCATTAATATGCTATTGAACATGAGCATGTCACATGCTGTGTTTAGGGTGTGAACCCAAAAATTTTGAAATCATAGTATTAAAACATGAGACAGAGCATAGGCGTGTAAGTGACTGTGTATATGTCCCAACTTCAAACATAGGAATGTAGCTAACTGTGTTTGGAGTCTAGAGCCCAAAAATTTTAAAAATAGGAAAACAGCATAGGTAACAACATGGGCATAACTAAAACTATGTTAAGCAAACACGTGGAATAAAATGGTTGTGTGTGAGACCATGTTTGTGCTCTGGAATGTAAAATTAGTAAACTCAGAAATGAAACACGCTTTCAAACATGAGTCTGTATTAAACTGTATAAGGTAAACATATTTTCAAACATGGGCATTTATGTCCATGTGTTTATCTTCTAGAATTTTAAGCTTTTGAAAACACAGGTAAGAACATGGTCGTGTATGAAATCATGTAAGGATAACACTTTTTGTTACAAGGTTGGAACACAAACCATGTTTGGCTACTATAGCTTAAATAAAGATTCTTCATGAAAAATCATTCTAATAAAATAGACATAATTGTGTTTGAAACTATGTTAATGAACATGGCCCTAAACTTGGGCATGTTTAAGAATGTGTTTAACTCCTGGAACTTTGAAAAAAATTTACAAACTGCCCTTTTCTCCCACTTTGAACACAAAAATTCTTCCCAAAATATGCTAGATTCCTACATCAACAATGTAAATTATAAAATCACAGAACCATCCAAGGATAATTAACCTACTTTGAAGGAAATTAATTAACAAAAATAGTGCTAAAAAAAATTGAATGCTTGGATTGCCTCCCAAGAAGTGCTTGGTTTAACGTCATCAACTCGATGTTATTGATGCCTTAATCAATGCTTGGTTTGGGGTGACTAAGCATGATATCCTCTTGATTTATGTCAAGAATCTTGCCCCAAAATATTGTTTGAGCTAGTGATCATTCACCTTAAATGTTTTTTTAGGATGTTTAATCTTTACATCACCAAAAGGGAAGACCTTCATTACTACACATGGCCCAAACCAATGGGACTTAAGTTTACCTGGAAAAAGAAAAAGTCAGAGCCAAGCATTGTAAATTGACACTCAATTTCTAGCTTGAAAGAAAAAAACATCAAAAACATTCTGAAAATTCCAGCCATACTTTTCTCTTGTCTTTTCTTGGAGGATGCAAGCTAGCATTATGAGCACAAGAAGAACACATATGCCGGGACATGGTGGAGGTGTGGTGATCCAAGAGGTTTGCATGGATACCATAGTTAGCTTGAATATGTCAACTGTTCAAGTTTGTGATTGGGCTCACCTATTAGGTGAAAGATCTTAGTCAACTAGGTAAGAATTTTGAATACCCGATGTACTCCATTTCACCTGGATCCTGGATTGTTTCGGTCATTTTTCGATGTGCTTGTTTGGCTCCCAAAACCATACAGTGGTATCAAAGCTACTTGTGAGACCCTGAATCGAGAGTGAGTGTTGAATCTCATGATTTATTATATGTTCTGATGCTTTTGATCATGATTAATTCGATTGATTCATGATGCATGAACCAGAACTCATAATATATATGAGATATATAAAGAAACATCACAAATAGGTTAATGAGATTAACCTTAGATTGATGGGTATGAGATACCTGTCTAAATTAGGATTGTTGTAATAGTTGTGACAACCCTAGCAGACGTCAACCATGTGTGTTCGGGCACCCTGGGTAAGGTACTTTTGGCTGCTCGGACAAGGGAGGTCTCAGGTGCTTAGTTGCTTGAAATGATAGATCTCAGCAAGCATAATCGTAAGAGGATTTTTTGTGCTGGGGGACACTGCCCCCTTTGCCACCCCTGCAAGGGCTAGTAGGACCACTATATTCAAAGCGCCACATTAATAAAAATGGTTAATAAGCATGTGTTAGTTGACATGCATTTTTTTTAATGAGATTTGACATTATATGTTGATCGGTAGTGGAAGCATGGTGCATGGTTAGAGCCTTTGTTGGTTGTACTTGTAAATATAGCTTGCGATTGTGAGTGGTGCCTTTTCTTTGTTGCTCTCATTGTACTTTTTCTTCTCATCTTACTCCCCTCGAATGTAACTCTAGGTTTCTATTATTGATGTAATTGTACATTTTAGGATCATCCGAGGCGGTGTGTCCAGTGAGGTGACTACAAGGAATCAACCAAGCATTGAGGACAAAGAGCTTGTGAAGACCTTTTCCATTTTTAGAATTTTATGATATTCTCATTGGTTTAGGAATGTCACATAGTTTGGGCTATAATCATGTCACATTTAATTTGTTGTTAGCATGAGATGCATGTTTTATATTTGTATCTAATGCATGTATAAGACAAACAAAGATAATAATTGGTGAGATCAAAATGAAAATCCATCAAACAAAATATTAAGTCATTAAATGTGATGCCTTCCAAATGTTGGCACTCATCAAGATTTTGATCAACATTGGGTGAGTTTTCCAAAGCAAAGCACCTATGTTCATCTTGGTTGGACACGATGAGATAAGAGTGATATCCAAATTGCTAACTTTGGGAGTGACTTAACTAAGTCATCCTAATACAAATGGGGACTTAGAGGCATAGAGTTGGGCTTAAGTTCCTGAGATGAGCTTTGACGAGTCTTGTTCACCCAACTATCCAAGAGTTGCATAAGATGTAATTGGTAAGGAGTTGCCTACCTAAATAGTTATGACTTGAGAGAAAATCCAAAGCTGACTCAAGCTATGGTGAAAAATGGATCTTAGACCATTAGAATACCTTAACATTGAGATGTTCTAAAATAATATCGATAGTTATTATTTTGAGTAAAATAGTAGGAGTATCATTTAATAAAAGTCCTTATTAAATGAATCAAAATGCATGACTCTTACACTGTATTTTTATTGTTTTAGATTACCATGGCACAAAACACATCGACACTGTCATTGTTATTGATCCTTAAGAAGGAAAAGCTAAATGGGACCATCTTTCTCAAATGGTACCGAAACTTGAGAATAGTCCTTAAGCAAAAGAGAAAGGCTTATGTCCTAGAGTAGCCAATTCCTAATGAGCTGGCTGTTAAAGCTCCAAGAGCTGAAAGGGATGCTCACAAGAAGTATTTTGATGATGCTTTGGATGTTGCTTGCCTTATGCTGATTACCATGGAATCTGAGCTTCAGAAGCAACATGAAAACATGGGGGTGTTCGATATGATCGAACATCTCAAAATGCTTTTCCAAGAGCAAGCTATGCATGAGAGGTTTGAGACCTCTATGCCATTGTTTTAGTGCAAAATGTCTGAAGGAAGTCCCATGGGTCCTCATATGCTCAAGATGATTGGGTACATTAAGAATCTTGAGAGTTTGGGATTTGCTTATTAGAAAGAGATGGCTATTAATGTAGTCCTGCAATCGTTGCCAGAAAGCAATAGTCAGTTTGTCAAAAACTACAACATGAATGATCTTGACTTGTCCCTCCTTAAATTGCTCAACATGTTAAGAACTGCTGAGCAAAATCTTAAGAAGGCTATGCCCAGTGTAATGGTTCAGAAGGGAAAGGGAAAGGGAAAAACCAATAAGAAGAAGAATAAAGCAAAAGGAAAGTCCATTTCTAATTCTTCTTCACGTGCATTGAAACCATCCAGTAGTGTGGCTAATGAAGGAGAATGCTTCCATTGTAAGCAACCTGGACACTGGAAGCATAACTGCAAGCTTTATCTTGAAGAGTTGGCTAAGGAGAAGGGAAGTAAGACTTCCACTTTAGGTATTTTTGTTATAGAGGCTAGTTTTTCTACTTTTCATCTTGCATATTGGTTACTAGATGTGAATTTCACATTTGTGCAAATGAGCTAGATCTGAGTAGGAGTAGAAGATTGGCCTGAGGTGAAGTGAACCTACGTGTTGGAAATGGAGCAAGAGTTGCTGCCTTAGCCATATGGACTTATGTTCTCAATTTGCCTAGTGGATTGGCTTTAGAATTAGACAAATGCTACTTTGTGCCTACCAGTAGTAGAAATTTGATTTCTATTTTTTCTTTGGATATGAAAAGTTTTTCATTCATAGAATAAAAAATGTCTTTCTATTTATTTGAATGAAATCTTTTATGGTAGTGCTCAACTTAGCAATGGTTTGTATGTTCTGGAATTCAAAAATCCAATTACAATGTGAATACCAAGAAAGTTAGATTGAATAATTTAAACCCACCTATCTCTGGCATTGTCATTTGGGCCACATAAATGAGACCCACATATCCAAGCTCCACAGGGATGGACTCTTGGACTCATTTGATTTTGAATCATATGAGACATGCGAGTCATGTTTATTGGGAAAGATGACCAAAAATTCATTCACTAGGAAAAGTAAAAGAGTTAATGACTTACTGGACTCATACATAGTGATGTATATAGCCCCATGTCCACCCATGCTAAAGAAGGCATCCAATACTTCATTACCTTTACTAATGACTTTAGTAGATATAGCTATGTGCATCTTTTGAAACACAAGTCAGAATCCTTTGAAAAGTTTAAAGAATTCAAGAATGAAGTAAAGAATCAACTTGGGAAGAGTATCAAAACACTTTGATCAGATCAAGGTGGAGAATACTTGGACTGAGAATTCCTTGACTGCCTAAAGGAGTGTGGTATAGTATCACAACTCACTCTACCTGGTACACCTTAATGGATTGGTGTATCTGAAAGGAGAAATCAAACTTTGTTAGACATGATTCAATTTATGATGAGTCAACCTGACCTTCTAAATTCCTTTTAGGGACATGCTCTAGAGATAGCTGTTTTTACACTAAACTGAATTCCATGTAAATTAGTTCAAAAAACACCATATGAGATATGGAGTGGGAGGTGTCCCGGTCTATTTTTTATGAAGATTTTGAGCTATGAGGCTTACATGAAATGTCAATCATCTGACAAGCTAAGGCCCAAATCTCATAAATGTCTCTTTGTTGGGTTTCCTAAAGAAACAAAGGGTTACTATTCTACAATCCATTTGAGCAGAAAATATTTATTGCTCGAACTAGTGTCTTTTTAGAGAAAGAGTTTACCTCTAAAGGAACCAATGGGAGGAAAGTAGAACTCAAAGAAATTTGAGAACAACAAAGGGACATTGGACTAAAAAATGGAACCTGAGCAGACAAGACAAGATGTTATGGTTTAGGAGTCTATTCTTGTAGCACAGAGCTCACAAAAGTCTGGTAGGATTTGGCGTGAGCCAGAAAGATATGGATTTCTTTTGACTCACACTAGTGATGTGATGCTCATAGATCAGGATGAGCCCACAACCTACCAACAAGCTATGTCGAGGCTTAACTCTAAGAAGTGGCTAGAGGGTATGAAGTCCGAGATAGAATCCATGTATGAAAACCAAGTATGGAATTTGTTTGTTCCACCTGAAGGGGTAAAACCCATTGGGTGCAAATGGGTTTTCAAGAAGGAAACTGACATGGATGGTAATGTGATTATCTTTGAAGGGCGATTGGTTGCAAGGAAATTCATGGCATTGATTATGATGAGACTTTTTCACCAGTTGCTATGCTTAAATCCTTTCAAATTTTATTGGCTATTGCTACACACTATGATTTTGAGATATGGAAAATGGATGTCAAAATCACCTTTCTTAATAGAAAGCTGATTGAGGATGTGTACATGACACAAGTTGAGGGTTTTATCACTCCGGAGAATGCCAATAGAGTGCGAAAGTTGCAAAGGTCCATTTATGGATTAAAGCAAGCTTCTTGAAGCTAGAATCTTCATTTTGATGAAGCAATCAAAGAGTTTGGTTTCATCAGAAAGGAAGATGAACCATGCATCTACAAGAAGGTTAGTGGGAGTACTATTATCTTCTTGGTTGTTGTATGTAGATGACATACTACTATTCAGGAATGACATTCTTGGGCTATAGTCGATGAAGACTTAGCTGGGGAAATATTTCTCTACGAAGGTCTTGGGTGAAGTAGCCTATGTGTTAGGCATTAGGATCTATAGAGATAGATCTAAAAAGCTACTTGGCCTAAGTCAAAGTACATATATTGACAAAGTGCTAAAGAGGTTTAGCATGCAAGACTCCAAGAAAGGATTCTTGCCAATGTCACATGGTATAACTCTTTCTAGATCTCAATGTACAAGTACACCTGAGGAGCGCATGAGTTAGATTTCATATATCTTAGCAATTGGATCTATCATGCATGCCATGATATGTACTTGTCCTGATGTCTTGTATGCCTAAAGCATGACGAGCAGGTACCAATCCAACCTCAATGATAGGCACTAGACAATTGTTAAGAATATTCTCAAGTACTTGTGAAGGACTAAGGATGCATTCTTGGTCTTTGGAGGCGAAGATGAGCTTGTTGTAAAGGGTTACACCAATATAATAAGAATGATAAGAATGATTTTAGATCATAATCTAGTTATGTGTTTTGCATTGGTGTTGGTGCTGTGACCTAGAAGAGTTCAAAGCAAGAGACAGTAATCAACTCTACAATAGAATCTGAATACATTGTCGCCTTTGATGCTGCTAAGGAGGCAATTTGGATCAAGAAGTTCATCACAGAACTTGGAGTGCTTCCAAGCATTACCGACTTGATAGAGCTGTATTGTGACAACAATGGAGCAATCACGTAGGCTAAGGAACCTTGATCTCACCAGTGAACCAAACACATACTTTGACACTATTATCTCATTAGTGAAATCATCAAATCAAATGATGTGAGGATATATAAGACCTTGACAAATAGCAACATTGCTGATCCATTGATGAAACCTGTCACACAGTAAAAGCATGATAGTTAGTCTAGATCCATTGGTATTAGATACATGAGTGATTGGCTTTAGTGCAAGTGGGAGATTGTTAGTGCTGTGCCCAAAAGCCAGTCACGGTATGACAGTATTTTGTGCATTAAGTCATTAAATTTTATTGAGGCATTAATCCAATAATTGTGTTTGTTGTTTATGTTTCTATGTGACATAATCAAACATAATTATAACCCTAGAATAATAGTATTCCTAAATGCCCCTAGTCTAGTATAATTGGGGAGTAGGTTACAATAATACATAAACACAAGCATGTGTGGATACTAATACGAGATATGTAGTCTACATATGAGTACAAGTTTAAGAACTTGTGTACTTGACCGACCTACCATGAGAACGCTACATGGGATGTTATATGAGTCTCATAAGTGATTCTCATAGTGATCATGGTATATGTAGTCCTTTGATATAAGGTCATCAAGGTTCCCTACATGTGAGTCACATACTTTGATACTTCCCTTTGTTGCTTGTAACTGAGTGAACATGAAGGAGGTCATTGGGTATGTCACATATCATGTGGAGTGTTGTGTATGATCAAGATGGGATTTGTCCCTCCTATGTAATAGGAGTGATATCTTTGGGCCCTTTGATTGAGTAAGACTAAGGAAATACATGGCCATAACCAGATGAGTTGATATGGCATATCAACAGCATCAATTTTGTTACCACCTCACAAAATGGGAGAATTACAAGTGTGTCATAATGGCTAAAAACCATTATATTGTGTAATTCTCACCATAGTGATTGAAGTGTGGGGGGTAAAAGGCATGATCAACACCTCCTTAAAAGTGTTCCAAGTTGGTAACTTGGCCCCCAAGAAAAGCCTTAAGGATTGCTTGTTTGTCAAGTAACCTATGGACTAAATTGTAAGGTTACAAAGACTAGGTACTGAATTGCACAAATTTCTAAATATGGCTATGGAAAGGACATGGATGGAATTATGAAGAAACAATATGGATGGAATTATGAAGAAAGAACATGGAAGGAATTAAATATATTGTTAGGGACCAAAGTGCTCAAAGAGGCAAAGTTTGCCATTTATGGCATAATGACAACTAAGGTGCTTAAGTGTCTTAGATTTTTCCAAGGTGAAAATGACTATTGACCAAGGTTAAAAGAGGTCAAAATATGTCATTTTTCCAGCCAAAATGGCTGCAAATAATCTGTCCAAGTGTTGGCCAAAGTTTCAAAAAATTTTCATATATGCCACGAAGGTCAAAATGATGTATAAATGAAGAAAAATCTTCATTTCATTGGCATTTTCCCTAAATTTCGGTTTCCAGCAGCTAAGAACTCTTCCTTAACCTTCTCCACCATCCTCCATAGCCACCATACCTTAAGAAATCAAGAGAAAGCAAGAGAAAGCAAAGAAGACATCAAAGAGTGCAAGAAAACCTATTTTCAGTTCTATTAAGGTTCATCAAATTTCCAGTAAAAGGTAAGGGTTTTATCTGGGTTTCATAGCTGTTTATTGTTCAATACAGATTCCTAAACATCCATGAACCTAAGACCCTAAGCTTGGAAGAGAGCCAAGAGCTTGATGAACCAAGTTTAGGTTAAGGGGGAAATTGCACCAAGGGTTTCAACCCTATAGCTTTGGTGCTCTGTTATGGCAGTGAAATTAAGGGTTTCTAGAGCCCAAGTTAGTACAAACTAAGACCTAATGACCTCCTAAGACCAAGCAATAGGTTGAAGAGGGCTGCCATAGTGAGTTCTTAATGTTTAATTGCATGATTATGCATTTCATAAGTTACTGCTATGTTTGTTTATGCATTTGGATGTGTATATCTGTGTGTTGTATTGTATTTTTTTTGTTTTAGTGTCTTTGGATTTCAGATATATGGCTTGAGTTTGAAGATTTTATTGATAAGCCCTTACTAAGTTTCATTCAAGAAACTTACCCCCTTTCTGTCCATTTCAGGAGCAACTGAAAGAGAACATTCAAATAAATAGTTTTGTTTTGAATTTCTATGTGAAATTTCAGGTACACGAACTTCAATATGTCTAGTTATGATATGGAAATTTTGGTGATTTTAGGAGCACATTTGGTATTTTTAGTGATGGTTCTTACTGTGTTGTGCAGCAGCTGTCCAGCATCCTGTTTTTGGAGTCCATTGTGTCTCAGGACCTCCTGTAGCCTAGGATACATATTTAGCCGAGTTAATACCATATTGTAGTGCATGTATGCATGTACATTTAGTGTATGTAAAATGAGAAAAGTATGTGAACATTTGAGTAATGTTTTGGGTATGTAAGTGATGTGGTGCAAAGCTGCCTAAGTGTGAATAATGGGCTGCTTACTTGTAAATTCTGTTTTGGCGACATAAAGTTGTTAGAAGCAAGGGAATATAATTCCTATGTGTAATGTACATATATGGGATAGCCTTGGAGGGCTTTCCCCTTGTGAATGAAGTGTTTGCATGGTTTGGAAAAAAATTTTATGGGCAAAATGGTTCAAAAGTTGCCAGAATTTCGACTCTGGACCTAAAGTTTAATGTCTCCCAGTGTAGAATGAATCTTGGTATAAAATTTTTACCACATATAGAGCACATCTAGAGGGTTAACTGGGATTTGGAATTTCTGGATTTAGAGCCCTGTAGCCAAAGATATGACATTGCAAAGTTGGCTGAGTTACCGCTCATTTGGTCATAATTTTGTAACCAACTTCAAAAATCCATAACTTGGTCCATATGTGGGTTATTGATGTAAAACAAAATTCCTTGGTTTGCTCTAAGTATTTACTTGATAATGGAGCAAATAAAATAGGGTGGTATGTGGCTAGAATGATATAGTTTATTAGTGGAAGTTACAGGTGCAGTAGCTGGTCACTAGAATTTAATAAGATTGCCTAATGTGTCGTAGCCAAGATTAAGACTTGTGCTAGTGTTTTCCTTCTTTGATGCCATGGTGTGCATGAGATGTGAATATGTGTGTGATGGTTAGACCAATATGCATGTGTTTACATAGTGCCCAAGAGGGCCACTTGGATATGCACACTAAGGGTAGTGTTCTGATGGCCTACAGAACATTACCAATCCTGGGAGTTTAAATGCACAATTTTGGCACCATAATTGGATTACCCCGGAGTGGGTAACAAGTTTTAGTCAGTTCACTTGAGAATCAAGAAACCATAAATTAGGCAATATGAGAGTGACACATTCTATGTCTTGTGCTTGGTCTTGATATTTTGGATAAAGGGAAAATGGCATATACGAATAATGATCATAGAGGTTTAGTCGAATCATGGACTATCGTGTTACTTGGGTAGCAATGATGTGTTGCTAGGCATCACTCATTGTTTATGATCATAAATGTGATTTATGATCATTGCTAATATGATAGGAGCCTATTGGGTCGAACACATAGAGCCAATTATATTATTTGAGTGGATGGGCCAAATTGTTTGGGCTTTCATTTCATGATAATGTTAGATTAGTAATTGGCTCAAAAATTGAGCCATTAATGAAGCTCAAAATTAAACCTAATTAGTTAGGGTTTTAAAACCCATTAGGCTTGGGAGTTAACCCTCATTATATATACATCACATAGTGAGAATTTTTGTAGCTTTTGCCCCAGCCTCCCAAGGGATAAACATAAAAAACATTCTAAAAATTCTAGCCATACTCTCATCTTGTCTTTCCTTGAATGACACAAGCTAGCACTGTGAACACAAGAGGAACGCATATGCCGGGATGTGGTTGAGGAATGGTGATCTGAGAGGTTAGTGTGCACACTATAGAGTGTTTGAACACATCAACTATTCAAGTTTTGTGATTTGTCTCAACAGTTAGGTGAAAGATCTCAGCCTACTATGTAAAAAATTTGAACACTTGATTTACTCTACTGCACTTGGATCCTAGAGGATTTTGGTTACTTTCTGCTATGCTTGTTTGGCTTCCAAAACCCTACAATGGAAAAATTTGCAACTAATTTATATTGGAAACATTCACAAGTTGTTTAGAATGAAATGGAAACATACTAAACTTGTTTAGAATGAAGTGGAAACATTCACAACTTGTTTGTAATGAAATGCAAACATTCACAATTTCTTTGGAATGAAATATAAACAATCACAACTTGTTTATAATGAACTGGAAACATTCACAAATACTTTGGAATTGAAACAATCACAACTTGTTTAGAACGGAATGTAGAACATTCATAACTAGTTTGGTATGGAAACATTCACAACTAGTTTGCAGTGCAAACATTCACAGCTTGTTGATGATGAAATGGAAACATTCACAGCTAGTTTCGAAGGGAAACATTCACAACATGTTTAGAATGAAATGGAAACATTCACAACTAGTTTAGAATAGAGACAATCACAACCTGTTTAGAACAAAATGGAAACATTCACAACTTGTTTAGAATGAAATTGAAACAATCACAACTTGTTTAGAATGAAATGGAAACTTTAATAAGTTGTTTACAATGGAATGAAAACATTCAAAACCTATTTGGAATGGAAACATTTGCAACTTGTTTAAAATGAAATGGAAACATTCATAACTTGTTTAGAATACAAACATTCAAAACTTGTTTATACTGAAATTGAAAGATACAAAACTAGTTTGGAATGGAAACATTCATAACTTGTTTAGAATAAAATGGAAACATTTACAGCATGTTTGTAATGGAAACATTCACAACCTATTGAGAAGAAAAAGGAAACAATCACAACATGTTTGGAATGGAAACATTGACAACTTGTTTAGAATGAAATGAAAACATTCACAAATAGATTGGAATGGAAGTGTTTACAACTAGTTTGAAATGGAAACATTCATAACTTGCTTATGATTAGATGAAAACAATTATAGCTTGTTTGGAATTGAAACATTCATGACTTGTTTGGTATGGAAACATTTACAACTAGTTTAGAATGGAGACATTTACAATTTGTTTAGAATGAAATCAAAACATTCATAATTTTTTCGCAATGGAGTGGAAACATTCATAGCTTATTTGGAATAGAAACATTCGGAAATTGTCTAGAATGGAACCATTCACAACTAGTTTGGAATGGAAACATTCGCAACTTGCTTACAATGAATTGGAAAAATTCACAGATTGTTTACAATGAAATGGTAACAGTCACAACTTTTTTAGAATAAAAAATTCACAATTTGTTTAGAATGAAATGGAAATATTCACAACTTGTTTAGAATGAAATGGAAACATTCAAAAATTGTTTACAATGAAATGGAAACATTCACAACTTGTTTAGAATAAAATTGAAACACTCTCAACTTGTTTAGAATGAAATGGAAACCTTCACAGCTTGTTTAGAATGACATGAAAACATTCACAACTTATTTAGAATGAAATGGAAATAGTCACAACTTGTTTAGAAGAAAATGAAAACATCGACAACTTGTTTACAATGACATAGCAACAATCACAACTTGGTTAGAATGGAAACATTCACAACTTATTAGAAATGGAAACATTCATAGGCTTTTTATAATGTGATGGATATATTCACAACTTGTTTATAATAGAACATTCACAACATATTTGAAATGGAAACATTCACAACATTTTTACAATGAAATGGAAACATTCACAAGTAGTTTGGAATGGAAACATTCACAACCTGTTTAGAATAAAATGGAAACATTTACAACATGTTTGGAATGGGAACGTTCACAACTTCTTTAGAATGAAATGGAAACATTCACAACTAGTTTAGAATAAAAAAAATAAGAACTAGTTTAAAATAAAATGAAAACATTCACAACTTATTTGGAATTGAATTATTCACAACTACTTTGGAACGTAAACATTCAAAACTTGTTTGGAATGAAATGCAAACATTCACAACTTGTTTAAAATGAAATGGAAGCATTCACAACTTATTTAGAATGAAATGGAAACATTCACAACATGTTTGGAATAGAAACATTCAAAACTTCTTTGTAGTGAAATGGAAACATTTACAACTTCTTTGGAATCAAAACAATCACAACTAGTTAGAATGAAATGGAAACATTCGCAACTTGTTTGGAATGGAAAAATGCACAGCTAGTTTGGAATGGAAACATTCATAACTTGTTGGAATGAAATGGAAACATTCACAACTTATTGGGAATGGAAACATTCTCAACATGTTTAGAATGGAAACATACACAACCTGTTTATAATGAAATGTAGACGTCCACAACTTTTTAAGAATGAAATGGAAATAGTCACAATGATTTTGTACTGGAAACATTCACAACTTGTTTAGAATAGAATGGAAACTTTCACCACTTGTTTAGAATGAAGTAAAAACATTCATAACTTGTTTGGAATGAAAGTGAAACATTCATACCTTATTTAGAATGAAATTGAAACAGTCAAAACTTGGTTTGAATGAAATGGAAACATTCACAACTAGTTTGGAATTGAAATATTCAGAATTTGTTTAGAATGAAATGTAAAACATTTACATATAGTTTGGAATAGAAATATTCACAAGTATTTTGAAATGGAAACATTCAAAGCATTTTTACAATGAAATGGAAACATTCACAACTAGGTTGGAATGAAAACATTCACAACATGTTTAAAATGAAATGCAAACATTCATAACTTGTTTGCAATAAAAATGAAACATTGATAACTTGCTTAGAGTGGAAACATTTACAACTTGTTTAGAACGAAATGGAAATGTTAACAACTTTTTTTGAATGAAATGGAAACATTCACCACTTGTTTGGAATGAAATTGAAACTTTCATAGCATGTTTACACTAAAATGGAAACATTCACAACTTATTTAAAATGAAATCGAGACATTCACAACTTGTTTAAAATAAAATGAAAACATTCATTACTTGTTTAGAATGAAATGGAAACATTGAGAATTTGTTTGGAATAAAACCATTCACAACTTGTTTGGAATGGAAACATTCACAACTTGTTTACAATGCAATTGAAACATTCATAACTAGTTTTGAACGGGAACATTCAGAACTTGTTTAGAACAAAATGGAAACATTCACAACATGTTTAGAATACAAATGCTCCACAGCTTGTTTAGAATGAAATGGAAACATTCACAACTTGTTTGGAATGAAATGGAAATGTGCACAACTAGTTTGGAATGGGAACATTCTCAATTTGTTTAAAATGAAATGGAAAACTAAACAACTAGTTTGGAATGGAAACATTCACGACTTATTCTCAATGAAATGGAAATATTCACAACTTGTTTGGAATAGAAACATTCACAAGTTGTTTAGAATGGAAACATTCATAACTAGTTTAAAATGGAAACATTCACCACTTGCTTATAATGAAATGGAAACATTCATGACTTGTTTATAATGAAAGGGGAACATTCACTAGTTTTTTAGAATGGAAACATTCACAACGTGTTTAGAATGAATTGAAAATATTCATAACTTGTTTAGAATGGAATGGAAACGTTCACAACTAGTTTAAAATGAAGTGGAAACATTCATAACTTGGTTAGATTGAAATGGAAACATTCACATCGTGTTTTGAATGTAGTGGAAACATTCACAACTTGTTTGGAATGAAACAGAAATATTCACAACTTATTTACAATAAAATTAAAACTTTCACAACATGTTTAAATGAAGTGGACACATTCACAACTAGTATGGAATTGAAACATTCAAAACCTATTTAGAATGAAATGGAAACCTTCATGACCAGTTTGGAATAGAAACATTCATAACTTGTTTAGAATCACATGGAAATGTTCACAATCTATATGGAATAGAAACATTTAGAACTATTTTAGAATAAAATAGAAACATTCACAAGCTGTTTACAGTGAAAGGGAAATATTCACAACCGGTTTTGAATGGAAATAGTCACAACATGTTTAGAATGAAATGAAAGATTCACAACTAGTTTAGAATCAAATGGAATGATTCACAACTTATTTAGAATGAAATGCAAAATCAAAATTTTTGCACAACAAAATGGAAACATTCATAATTTGTTTAGAATGAAATGGAGACATTTGGAACTTGTTTAGAATGAAATGGAAACATTCACACCTTGTTTACAATAGAATGGAAACATTCACAACTTGTTTAGAACAGAAACATTCACAACTTGTTTGGAATAGACACATTCACTACTTGTTTTGAATTGAAACATTCATAACTTGAAATGGAAACATTCACAAGTTGTTTATAATGAAATGGAAATATTCACAACTTGTTTAGAATGGAAATTGTCATTGGTTGTTTAGAATGAAGTGGAAACATTCCCTACTTGCTTAGAATGAAATAGGAACATTCATAACTTGATTAGAATGAATTGAAAACGTTAAGAATTTGTTTACAATGAAATGGAAACATTCACAACTTGTTTAGAATTAAATGGACACATTCATGAATAGTTGGAATACAAACTTTGATAGCTTGTTTAGAATGAAATGGAATCATTCACAACTAATTTGAAAAGCAAACATTGTAACTTGTTTAGAATAAAATCAAAATATTCACAGCTTGTTTGGAATAGAGACATTCACAACTTGTTTGGAGTGAAAACATTCACTACTTGTTCAGAATCAAATGGAAACATTCATAACTAGTTTTGAAAGGAAACATTCACAACTTGTTTAGAATTAAATGGAAACATTCACAACTAGTTTGGAATGAAAACATTCACAACAACTTTGGAAAAGGAACATTCATAACTTGTTTAGAATGAAATGGAAACGTTGACAACTTGTTTAGAATAAAATTGAAACATTCACAACCTATTTGGTGTAGGAACATTTACAACTTGTCTGGGATGGAAACATTCGCAACTTGTTTACAGTGAATTGGAAACCTTCATAGCTAGTTTAGAATGGAACCATTGACAAATTGTTTAGAATGAGATGGAAATATTCACGATATGTATAGAATGAAAACTTTTATTACTTGTTTAGAATGAGATGGAAACATTCACAACTTTTAGAAATAAAATGGAAACATTAACAACTAGTTTGGAACAGAAATTTGTTTAGAATGAAATGGAAACATTCACAACTAGTTTGGAATGAAAACTTCAAAACTTGTTTATAATAAAATGGAAACTTTTGCAACTTGTTTAAAAGGAAATCAAAACAATCACAACTTGTTTGGAATGGATATTAGTGCCGTGCCCAAAAGCCAATCATGAGATGATTGTATTTTGCACATTGAGTCAAGATATTTTATTAAGACATTAATCTAGTAATTGTGTTTGTTATATGTTTTCTGTGTGACACAATCAAACGTAATTATAACGCTAGAATAATAGTATTCTTAAATGTCCCTGGTTTAGTATTATTGTGGAGTGGGTTATAATAATACATAATGACTAGTGTATGTGGAGACAAATATGAGATATGTAGTCTACATATGGGTACAAGTTGGAGAACTTTTGTATTGGACAGACCTACCATGAGAACGCTACATGGATCATTATATGAGTGTCATAAGTGATTCTCATAGTGATCATGGTATATGTAGTCCTTTGACCTAAGATTATCAAGGTTCCCTACAAATGAGTTACATACTTTGATACTTCCTTTTGATTGCTCATAACTGAGTGAACATGAAGGTGGTCATTGGGTATGTCACATATCATGCAGAGGGTTTTGTATGATCAGGATGGGATCTGTCCCTCCTATATAACGGGAGTGATATCTTTGGGCCCTTTGATAGAGTAAGACTAAGAAAATGCGTGGCCATGCTTAGATGACTTAATATACGATATCAATGTCATCAGTTTAAGTTTGTCTACTTGGGAATCAAGAAACCAAAGATTGGGCTATACAAGAGTGACACATTCTATGTCTCATGCTTAGCCTTGATATCTTGGACAAAGGGACAATGGCATATATAGATAATGATCATAAAGGTTTAGTCAAATCACCGACTATCTTGTCACTTGGTTAGCAATGATGTGTTGTTAGACACCGTTTCATTGCTTATGATCATAAATGTGATTTATGATCATTACCAATGTGGTAAGAGCCTATTGGGTCACACACATAAAGCCTATTTGGATTATTTGAGTGCATGGGCTAATTTATTTGGGTTATGGTTTCATGATAATTTCATATTAATAATTGGCATAAAACTTGAGCCATTATTAAGCCCGAAATTAAACCTAATTGGATTAGGGCTTTGAAACCCATTAGGCTTGGGAGTTGAGTCTCACTATGAATTCATCATATAGTGAGAATCTTAGAGCTCTTGCCCTAGCCTCACAAACGGATGAAATTAGAAGAGTTCTAAAAACCAGTCGTACTTTTCTCTTGCCATTCGTAGGAGGACGCAAGTTAGCATTATGGGCACAAGAGAAATGCATTTGCCGGGATGTGGTGGAGGCATGGTGATCTTGAGAGGCTTGTGTGGATACCGTAGAGAGCTTGAATACGCCAACTATTCAGGTGTTGTTATTCGACTCAACAGTTGGGTGAAAGATCTCAAGCAAATTAGGTATAAAATTTTGAACAGCCAATTTACCCCATTTCGATTGGATCCTGGAGGGTTTTGGTTAAATTCCACTGCACTTGCTTGGCTCCCAAAACCCAACAATGAAAACATTCAAAACTTGCTTAGACTGAAATGAAAACATTTACAACTTGCTTAGAATGAAATGAAAACATTTACAACATGTTTATAATGAAATGGAAAGATTCACAACTTCTTTAGAATGAAAACATTCATAACTTGTTTAAAAGGAAATGGAAACAGTCATAGCTTGTTTAAAATGAAATGGAAACATTTACAACTAGTTTGGATTGGAAACATTCATAACTTGTTTGTAAGGAAATGGAAACATTCACAACTTATTTAGAATGAAGTGGAAACAGTCACAAGTTGTTTGTAATGAAATGGAAACATTCACAACTTATTTAGAATGAAATGGAAACACTCACAACTTGTTTAGAATGAAATGGAAACATTCACAACTTATTGATACTAGATTGGAAGCATTCACAACTAGTTTGGAATTGAAACATTCATAATTTGTTTGGAATGAAGTGAAAAACATTTACAACTAGTTTGGAATGGAAACATTCACAACTTGTTTAGAATGAAATGGACACATTCATGAATAATTTTGAATAGAAACATCCACAGCTTCTTTAGATTAAAATGGAAACATTCACAACTAGCTTGGAATTGAAACATTCATAAATTGTTTAGAATGAAATTGAAACATTCACAACTTGTTTACAATAAAGTGTAAACAAGTTGTTTAGAATGAAATGGAAACAATCACAACTTATTTAGAATGAAATGGAAACAATCACAACTTGTTTATAATTAAATTGAAACATTCATAACTTGTTTATAATGAAATAGAAACATTCACAACTTGTTTATAATGAAATGGAAATATTCAGAACATGTATAGAAAGAATTGAAAACATTCACTAGTTTTTGAGAATGAAATGGCAACATTGACAACTTGTTTACAATGAAATGAAAACATTCACAACCTGTTTGCAATGGAAACATTCATAACTTGTTTAGAATTAAATGGAAACATTTACAACTTGTTTGGAATGGAAACATTGCTAAGTTGTTTAGAATGAAATGAAAACATTCACAACTAAATTGGACTAGAAACAATCACAGCTTGTTTACAGTGAAATGGAAATATTTACAACTAGTTTGGAATGAAAACATTCATAACTTGTTTAGATTGAAATGCAAACATCCATAACTTGTTTAGAATGAAATGGAAACATTCCCTACTTGTTTGGAATGGAAACATTCACACCTAGTTTAGGATGAATTGGTAATAGTCATGTCTAGTTTGGAATAGAAACATTAACAACTTGTTTAGAATGAAATGAAAACTTTCACAACTAATTTGGAATGGAAACATTCACAACTTGTTTAGAATGAAATGGGAACATTCACAAGTTGTTTATAATGAAATGTAAAAGATTTGCAACTAGTTTGCAATTGGAACATTCATAACTTGTATGGAATGAAATGGACAGACTCATGAATTGTTTTGAAATGGAAACATTCACAACTTATTTAGAATTGAAACATTCATAACTTGTTACAATGAAATGGAAAATATTTGTAGCTAGTTTGGAATGGACACATTCAAAACTTGCTTAAAATGAAATGGACACATTCACAAATAGTTTCAATTAGAAACATTCACAACTTCTTTAGAATCAAATGGAAACATTCACAACTAGTTTGGAATGGAAACATTCATAACTTGTTTAGAATGAAATTGAATCACTCACAACTTGTTTACAACAAAGTGGAAACATTCATAACTTGTTTAGAATTAAATGGAAACAATCATAACCTATTTCAAATGAAATGAAAACATTCACAACTTCTTTATATTGAAATTGAAACATTCAAAACCTGTTTACAATGAAATGGAAACATTCAAAACTTCTTTATATTGAAATTGAAACATTCAAAACCTATTTACAATGAAATGGAAACATTCAAAACTTGTTTAGAATGAATTGAAAACACTCACTAGTTGTTTAGAATGAAATCAAAAAATTCACAACTTGTTTAGAATAGAAACATTCATAACTTGTTTGGAATGGAAAAATTACAAACTTGTTTACAATGAAATGGAAACATTCACAAGTTGTTTCCATTGAAATGGAAACATTTACAACTACTTAGGAATGGAAACATTCATAACTTGTTTAGATTGAAATGAAAACAGTCACAACTTATTTAGAATGAAGTGGAAACATCCCTGCTTCTTTGGAATGGACACATTCATGGTTTAGAGTGAAATGGTAACATTCACCTCTAGGTTGGAATAGAAACATTAAGAACTTGTTTAAAATGAAATGAAAACTTCCACAACTTGTTCAGAATGAAATGGAAACATTCACAACTTATTTGGAATGGAAATAGTTAGAAGTTGTTTAGAATGAAGTGGAAACATTCCTAACTTCTTTAGAATAAAATGGAAACATTCACAACTTGTTTAGAATGAAATGGAAACATTGACAACTTGTTTAGAATGAAATGGAAACATTCACAACTTGTTTAGAATGAAAAGGACACATTCAGAACTTGTTTACGATGAAATGCAAACATTCACAACTTGTTTAGAATTAAGTGGACACATTTATGAATAGTTTAGAATAAAAACATTGATAGCTTGGTTGGAATGAAATGCAAATATTCACAACTAGTTTGAAAAGCAAACATTCATAACTTGTTTAGAAAAAAATTAAAACATCCATAACTTGTTTACTGTGAAATGGAAACATTCACAACTTGTTTAGAATGGAAACATTCATATCATGTTTAGAATTAAATTAAAATATTCGCAACTTGTTTGGAATGGAAACATTCACAACTAGTTTGGAATGGAAAGGTTCACAAATTGTTTAGAATGAAATGAAAACATTCACAACTCATTTACCATGCATTGGAAATATTCACAACTTATTTACAATAAAAACATTAAAAATTGCTCACAATGGAATTGAGACATTCACAACTTGTTTTATAATGAAATGGAAACATTCATAACTTTTTTAGAATAAAATGGAATCATTCAGAACTTGTTTGGAATGAAGTGGAAAGATTCACAACATGATTGGAATGAAGTGGAAACATTTTCAACTTATTTATAATGAAATGGAAACACTAACAACTAGTTTGGATTGAAAACATTCACAACTAGTTTGTGTCGGAAACATTCACAACTTACTTAGAATGAAATGGAAATATTCACAACTTGTTTGGGGTGGAAACATTTACAACTTCTATAGAATGAAATTGAAACATTCATAACTAGTTTGGAATGGAAACATTCACATCTTGTTCTGAATTAAATGGAAATATTCACAACTAGTTTAGAATGAAAACATTGACAACAACTTTGGAATGGGAACATTCACAACTTGTTAATAATGAAATAGAAACATTCACAACTTGTTTGGAATATAAACATTGACAACTTATTTAGAATGGAATGGAAACATTTACAACTTGTTTAAAATGGAAACAATCACAATGTGTTTTGAATGAAATGGAAACAATCACAACTTGTTTTGAATTGAAACATTCACAACATGTTTAGAATGAAAAGGAAACATTCACAACTACTATTGAATGGAGATATTCACAACTTGTTTGAAATGGAAACATTCACAACTTGTTTAGAAATGGAAAAATTCACAACTTATTTAGAATATAATGGAAACATTCACAAATAGTTTAGAATGGAAACTTTCAAAAATAGTTTGGAGTGGAAACATTCATAACTTATATAGAGTGAAATGGAAACATTCACAACTAGTTTGTATAAGAAACATTCACAACTTGTTTAGAAGGAAATGGAAACATTCACAACTTGTTTAGAAGGAAATGAAAACATTCACAACTTGTTTAAAATTAAATGGAAACATTGATGTCTTATTTAGAATAGAACCATTCACAACTTGTTTAGAATGAAATGGAAACATTCGCAACTTGTTTGCAATAGAAACATCCATAACTTGTTACAATGAAATGGAAAGGTTCCCATTTAGGGGGGTTCACTAGTTCTCCCTCATGTCCCTAAATATGAATCAGAGACCCCCTAAATGTGAGCCAATATTTGTTTAGAATAAAATAGAAAGATTCACAACTTGTTTGGAATCGAAACATGCTATAGCTTGTTTAGAATAAAATGAAAATATTCACTACAAGTTTGGAATGGAAATATTCCCAACTTGTTTGGAATGGAAACATTCACAACATGTTTAGAATGAAATGGAAACATTCACAAGTTGTTTGGAATGGAAACATTCACAATTTGTTTAAATTGAAATGGAAATATTCATAACTACTTTGGAATGGAAACATTCACAAATTGTTTCGATTAGAAACATTCAAAATTTGTTTGGAATAAAAATATTCACAACTTATTTGTAATGGAAACATTCACAACTTATTTGGAAAAGAAACATTCACAAGTTGTTTTGAATGGAAGCAATGACAACTTGTTTAGAATGTGGTGGAAACATTCACAACTAGTTTGGAATGGAAACATTCAAACTTGTTTACAATGGAATGGAAACATTCAAAATTTATTTGGAATAGAAACATCCACAACTTGTTTGGAATAGGAACATTCACAACTAGCTTAGAATAAAGTGGAAACACTTGCATGTTGTTTAGAATGTAATATAAACATTTGCAACTAGTTTGAAATAAAAACATTCACAACTAGTTTGGAATGGAAACATTAGCAACTTGTTTAGAATGAAATGAAAACGTTCACAACAAGTTTGTAATAGAAACATTCATAACTTCATTAGAATGAAATGGAAACATTCTTAACTTGTTTGGAGCAAAAACATTCAAAACTTGTTTAGAATTAATTGGAAACGATCATAATTAGTTTAGAATGAATTGGAAACATTTACAACTTCTTTGGAATGGAAACAATCAAAACTTGTTTAGAATGAAATGGAAACATTCACAACTTGTTTGGAATTGAAACATTAACAATTTATATGGAATAGAAACATTCACAACATATTCTGAACTTGAAACATTCACAACTTATTTAGAAGGAAATAGCAACGTTCACAACTAGTTTGAATTGGAAGCATTCACAACTAGTTTAGAATGAAATGACAACATTTACAACTAGTTTTGAATGAAAACATTAACAATTTATTTAGAATGAAATCAAAACATTTGCAACTTGTTTTGAATATAAAGGAAACAAGTTGTGAAAGTTTTGATTTCATTCTAAGCAAATTATGAATATTTCCATTCCAAGTAGGCTGTGGATGTTTTCATTTTATTCTAAACAAGTTATGAAAGCTTCCATTCCATTATAAACAAGTTGTGAATGTTTCTATTCCAAACAGATTGTGCATGTTTCTATTTCATTCTAAAGATGTTGAGAATGTTCCCATTACATTCTAAATAAGTCGTCAATATTTCTGTTCCAATCTAGGTGTGAATGTTTCCATTTTATTTTAAACATATTGTGAATATTTCCATTCGAAACTAGTTGTGATGTTTCCACTTCATTCTAAACAAGTTTTGATTGTTTCCATTTTAAAGAAGTCATCAATGCTTCTATTCCAAACAAATTGTGAATGTTTTCATTTCATTCTAAACTGGTTGTGAATGTTTTTGTTCTAATCAACTTGTGAATGTTTCTATTTCACACTAAACAAGTTGTGAATGTTTCCATTCTAAACAACTTGTGAACATTTCCATTATTTTCTGAACGTGTTTTAAATGTTTTTATTCCAAACAAGATGTGGATGTTTTTATTCCAAACAAGATGTGAATGTTTCTATTCCAAATAGGCTGTAAATGTTTCCATTTCATTCTAAATGAATTGTGAATTTTTTTATTCCAAACCAATTGTGAATGTTTCCACTCCAATCAAGTTGTGAATGCTTCCATTTCATTTTAAACATATTGTGAATGTTTCGATTCTAAACATCTTGTGAATGTTTCCATTACATTCTAAATAAGTTGTGAATGTTTCTGTTCCAAACAAGTTAAGAATATTTCGATTTCATTCTGAATAAGTTGTGAATGTTTCCATTCTAAATAGGTTATGATTGTTTCTATTCATTCTAAACAATTTGTGAATGCTTCTTTTTCATTCTAAACAAGTTGTGAATGTTTTCATTCGAAACAAGTTGTGAATGTTTCAATTTCATTCTAAACATGTTATGAATGTTTTCATAACATTCTAAACAAGTTGTGAATGTTTCCGTTCTAAACTAGTTGTGTATTTTTCCATTTCATTCTAAACATGTTGTGAATGTTTCCATTTCATTCTGAACAAGTTGTGAATGTTTCCATTCTATACAAGTTGTGAATATTTTCATTTTATTCTAAACTAATTATGAATGTTCAGTAGTTGTGAATTTTTCCATCTCATTCTAAAAAAGTTCTTTAGTTTTCCATTCCAAACAATTTATGAATGTTCTGTTCCAAACATTTTGTTAATATTTCCATTTCATTTTGGAAATGTTTCCATTTCATTTTGAAGAAGTTGTGAATGTTTCTTCTCCAAACAAGTTCTGAGTGTCTCCATTTCACTCTAAAAAACTTGTGAATTTTTATGTTCCAAATAACTTGTGAATGTTTCCACTTTATTCTAAACATGTTATGAATGTTTTCATTCGAAACGACTTGTGAATATTTACCTTTTAGTTTAAACAAGTTGTGAATGTTTCTTTTCTAGAGAACTTGTGAAAGTTTCTATTCCAAACAAGTTATGAATGTTTTCATTTGATTCTCAACATGTTGTGAATGTTTTCATTCCAAACAAGTTATGAATGTTGCCATTTCGTTCCAAACAAGTTGTGAATGATTTTATTCCAAACTAGTTGCAAATGTTTCGATTCCAAACTACTTGTGAATGTTTCCATTCCAAACAAGTTACGTACATTTCCATTCCAAAGAAGTTATGAATATTTTCGTTTCATTCTAAACTAGTTATGACTATTTATATGCCAAATAAGTTGTGAATTCTTCCATTTCATTCTAAACAAGTTGTGAATGTTACCATTCCAAACTAGTTGTGAATGTTTCCATTTCATTCTAAACAAGTTGTGAAAGTTCCCATGCCAAACAACTAATGGATGTTTGTATTCTAAAAAGGTTGTGAAAGTTTCTATTCCAAACAAGTGGTGAATGTTTTCATTCCAAATTAATTGTGAATCTTTCCATTCCAAACACATCGTGGATGTTTCCATTCTAAATACATTGTGGATGTTTCCATTCCAAACAAGTTGTGAATGTTTCCACTTCCTTCTAAAGAAGTTGTGAATGTTTCTATTCCAAACAAGTTGTGACTGTTTCCACTTCTTTCTAGACAAGTTATGAATGTTTCCATTCCAAACTAGTTTTGAATGTTTGCAATTCATTCTAAATGAGTTGTGAATGTTTCCATTCTGAACAACTTGTGAATGTTTCCATTTCCAAACTAGTTGTGAATGTTTTCATTTTATTCTAATTAAGATATGAATGTTTCCATTCCAAACTACTTGTGAATGTTTCCATTCCATTCTAAAGACATTGTGAATGTTTCCATTACAAATAGCTTAGGAATGTTTCTATTGTAAGCAAGTTGTTAATGTTTCCATTCTGAACTAGCTGTGAATGTTTCCATCCCAAACTGGTTGTGAATGATTCTATTTCATTCTAAACAAGTTATGAATATTCCCATTAGGAACAAGTTGTCAATGCTTCCATTCTATTCTAAACAAGTTGTAAATGCTTCTGCTCAGAACAAGTTTTGAACATTTTTACTTTAATCTAGTTGTGAATGTTTCCATTTCATTTGAGACAAGTTGTTAATGCTTGTATTCTAAACAAGTTGTCCATGTTTCCATTCCAAACTTGTTGTGAATGTTTCCATTTCATTTGCTTTTCATTTTAAACAAGTTTGGAATGTTTCCATTTAAATTTCAACAAGTTATGAATGTTTCCATTTTATTCTAAACATGTTGTGAATATTCACATTTCATTCTAAACAAGTTATGAATGTTTCTACTCCTAAAAAGCTATGGATGTTTCCATTTCAAACAAGTTATGAATGTTTCCATTCCAAACTACCTGTGAAAGTATCCATTTCATTTTAAACAAGTTGTGAATGTTTCCAAACCAAACTTGTTATGAATGTTTCCAATTCCTTTTAAACAAGTTGTGAGTGTTTCATTTCAAACAGGTTATAAATGTTTCCATCTCAATCAAAAGAAGTTGTGAATGTTTTCATTCCGTACTAGTTGTGAACGTTTCCATTCTAAATAGATTAGCTGTGAATGTTTCCATTCAAAATAAGTTGTGGATGTTTTTATTCCGAACGAGTTGTGAATGTTTACACTCCAAATAAGTCGTGAATGTTTCTATTTCAATCTAAACAAGTTTTGAATGTTTCCATTCCAAATGTGTTCTGAATGTTTCCATTTCATTTTAAACAAGTTATGAATGTCCCCAATTCAAACGAGTTGTCAATGTTTTTATTCTAAACTAGCTGTGCATACTTCCATTCCAAACTAGTTTTCAATATTTCCATTCCATTTTAAACAACTTGTTAATGTTAGCATTCCTAACAAGTTATAAGTGCTTCCATTTCATTCTAAGCAAGTTGTGAATATTTCCACTCAAAACTAGCTGTCATACTTCCATTTCATTCTAAACAAGTTGTGAATGTTTCCATTCCGAACTACTTGTGAATGTTTCTATTCCAAATATGTTGTGAATGTTTACATTTCAATTTAAACAAGTTATGATCATTTCCATTCCAAATAAGTTCTGAATGTTTTGATTCCAAAGAAGTTGTAAATGTTTCCATTTCCTTGTAAACATGTTGCAAATGTTTTGATTTATCTCTAAACAAGTTGTGAATGATTCCACTCCAAACAAGTTGTGACTGTTTCCATACCAAACTAGTTGTGAATGCCTCCATTTTATTCTAAATAAGCTGTGAATGTTTCTATTCAAAATAAGTTGTGAATGTTTCTATTTCATTCTAAACTTATTATGTATGTCTCCATTTCATTCTAAATATGTTGTTAATGTTTCAACTTTATTTTAAACAAGTTATGAATGTTTCCATTCCAAACTAGTGATGAATGTTTCCAATTTATTCAAAATAAGTTGTGAATATTTTCTTTCCAAACAAATTGTGAATCTCCCCACTTCATTCTAAACAATTTGTAAAGGTTTCCAATCCAAACAAGTTGTGAATGTTTCCATTTCATTCTAAATTAGTTATGAACATTTCCATTCCAAAAAATTTGTGAATCTTTCTATTTTATTCTAAACATGTTGTGTGTATTTCCATTCTAAAGAAGTTTTGAATGTTTTTTTCTCATCCTAAATAAGTTGTGAATGTTTTTATTCTGAATAGGTTGTGAATGTTTCCTTTTCACTCTAAACTTATTATGAATGTTTCCATTTCATTCTAAACAAGTTTTAATGTTCCCACTTCATTCCAAATAGGTTGTGAATGTTTCCTTTCCAAACTAATTGTGAATGTTTCCATTTCACTCTAAACAAGTTATGATTGCATCCATTCCAAATTAGTTGTGAATATGTTCATTTCATTATAACTGAGTTATGAATAGTTCCATTTCAATATAAACCAATTGTGAATGTTTCTATTCAAAACAAGTTATGAATGTTTGCATTTCAATTTAAACAAGTTATGATCATTTCTATTCCAAACAAGTTCTGAATGTTTCTATTCCAAACAAGTTGTGAATATTTTGATTTCTTTCTAAACAAGTTCTAAATGTTTCCATTTATCTTTAAACAAGTTGTGAATGATTCCACTCCAAAAAACTTTTGACTATTTCCATACCAAACTAGTTGTGAATGCCTCCGTTTTATTCTAAACAAGCTGTGAATGTTTCTATTCCAAAAGGTTCTGAATGTTTCCATTTTATTCAAACTAAGCTATGAATGTTACCGTTCCAAATAAGGAGCAAATGTTTCTATTCCAAACAAGTTGTGAATGTTTTCATTCCATTCTAAACTTATTATGGATGTCTCCATTTTATTCTAAACATGTTGTTAATGTTTCAACTTTATTCTAAACAAGTTGTGAATGTTTCCATTCCAAACTAGTGGTTAATGTTTCCAATTTAGTCTAAACAAGTAGTGAATGTTTTCTTTCCAAAAAAATTGTGAATCTCTCCATTTCATTCTAAACAATTTGTGAAGGTTTTCAATCCAAACAAGTTGTGAATGTTTCCATTTCATTCTAAATTTGTTGTGAATATTTCCATTCCAAAGAATTTGTGAATCTTTCTATTTTATTCTAAACATGTTGAGTATATTTCCATTATAAAGAAGTTGTGCATGTTTCTTTGTCATCTTACGTAAGTTGTGAATGTTTCCATTCCAAACAAGTTGTGAATGTTTTTTTTCCCTTTAAACTTATTATGAATGTTTTTATTTCATTCTAAACAAGTTTTCAATGTTTCCAC
The DNA here is from genome assembly GCA_005392925.1 of Aquilaria sinensis. Taxonomy (NCBI): domain Eukaryota; kingdom Viridiplantae; phylum Streptophyta; class Magnoliopsida; order Malvales; family Thymelaeaceae; genus Aquilaria; species Aquilaria sinensis. The sequence goes on along the minus strand of SMDT01000276.1, from coordinate 16,051 downwards.
TTCATTCTAAATAAGTTGTGATTGTTTTCTTTTCCAAACTAATTATGAATGTTTCCATTTCACTCTAAATAAGTTGTGAATGTTTCCATTCCAAACTAGTTGTGAATATGTCCAATTCATTCTAACTGAGTTGTGAATAGTTCCATTTCATTATAAACCAATTGTGAATGTTTCTTTTCCAAACAAGTTGGGAATGTTTCCATTTCATTCTAAACAAGTATTGAATGTTTCCATTCAAATCAAGTTTCAATTCTTTGCATTACAAATAAGTTGTGAATGTCTTCACTCCAAATAAGTTGTGAATATTTCCATTCCAAACTAGTTGTGATTGACTCCATTTCGTTCTAAATAAGTTGTGAATGTTTCCATTGCAAACAAGGTTTGAATGTTTCTATTTCTTTCTAAACAAGTTGGGAATGTTGCTATCTCATTTTTAACTTGTTATGAATTTTTTTATTTCATTTTAAACAAGTTGTGAATTTTTTTATTTCATTCTAAATAATATGTGAATGTTTTAATTTCATTCTAAGCAAATTATGAATGTTTCCACTCCTAATATTTTGTGAATGTTTCCATTTCATTTCAAACAAGTTGTGAATACTTCCATGATATTTTAAACAGGTTATGAGTGTTTTCATTCCAAATAGGTTATGAATGTTTCCATTTTTCTCTAAAAATGGCTCTCCTAGTGGAAACGTAATTTGGAACCTTAATTCAAGTTCACATGGAAAGAATAGGTTAGTTTAGCCAAGTTTACTAAGTTCTGAGAACTTTAAGGCACCAAATAGGGCTTGGAGGCAAAATGGTGATTTTACATCCCAAAGTGTCAGGCTAGGTCCTGAGAGTTAAAAATGAGTTTTGAAAACTAGGCTTTTACTCTTAACCCAAGTTTACCCTCAACTAAATAAGATTTGACCAAAGTTGACTATGGTTACCAAAAGAAGGGGTATTTTGTAACTTTTTATACTTTGGTGGCTTGATTTTAAAATGGGTATAAAGCTTGGTAAAGGTGGGGTCGCTGCTATTTCCATTCCAAACCCGAGTTCACCCTCCACCACTTGATTTATTCTTGAATCCAAGCTCAAAACCAAGAGATTTTGGTAAAAATGGAAGCTACCAAGGGTGTTTATGCTAAAAGGAGCTTATTCCAAGTAGAATTTCAAGTTTTTAAAGCTCAAAACCTTGTTTTTGGCCTTTCCCTATTTTGATATGAGGTAACTTGAGATTTCATGGTTGTTCCTTGTTTAGGAGGTGATTAAATGCTTGGGTTTTGTCTATAAGTTAGTAATTTGGTGTTTTGTGCCTTTGCTTACTTGGAACTTAGGTAGACTTTGAGAAACTTGGTTTTTGGTGGAAGAGTTGGTTGTTTCTTGCTTGTGGATTGAAGATGAGGTAAGCGAGTTATGTTTTCAAGGGTAATTGATGCTATTGATTTGAATTTGCTTGATGAATTGAAGTAGTTTCGGCAATAACATTAGTTAGTGGATTAGATTGATCATGGTGGACTATGAGGTTCTATTGGTATGGAATGAAGTTTAAATCAATCATAGATTGGCTTGTGATAGTTTGTTGTGATCTATGCGACATGTGCTACATGTGTGTGAAATTTGAAGACCATGCAAGCACATTTGATATGCTTGGTAAGTCTCCAAAGTTCATAGCAGTAAAACTAGAATTTTTTGGACTGTCACAGCTATTAGCGATGCGTCGCCAATCATCGCCAGTACCTGTGATGCATCACTGTTGCCATAAAAATTGGTAGCATGTTGATAACTGTAGTGACTCGTCGCCACAGGCATAGTAGATAAAAATTTCAAATTTTGCTAGAAGGTTCAAAAGGAGGCCTAAGGGGGTTCTTAGGGTACCTTGGGTTTAAGCATTGCGGGGGTAATCCGAGTCATCCTAAACTCTTCTGAGACCTATGAGTTTTCTTGAGTTTTATGGAGTTTTATGGTTACTTCGACCATAAGCAATAAAACTAGTTCACAAAGGATCACAACAAAGTGTCATTAGCTTAGGAGAGAGCTTTAGAACCCTTCGTGACCTAGCCATGCAGTTAGCCACGAGGTTGCAAGGTAAAACCTTAGTGCACCTAGAAAGGTTCCAAAGAACCTAGTAAATGAGTCTAACCATGTTCATTACCACTACATTAGTGTGAACCAAGTAATGTCGGATAGGGGAGCACCATAGATGAGAGCTTAGTGTACTTATGGCCTAGCCAACTTGTGCCTTGAGGTACAAGTGAAAGCCTAGTGCATCCTTGGTAGGTTTAGTGGGTGGAAGCTTAGTACACAAGTGACCTAGGAAGGTCTAAGGACTTGAGGCACTTTGTGGAGGCCTAGTGCACCTAGTGGATTTCTTACAACACAAGTAAGGAGCATCTACCATGTTTACTTGTGCAACAGCCAAGGGAAGGCTACATGGCTGTGTTACTAAGCTAAGGATTACTAGGAGTGAGTTAGTGGCCAAAAATCTCTAGGCACAGAGTGATGCCTATGGGAGGACTACGATAAGAAAATCCTTAAGGGACCTAGATAGATGCATATATTAGGTTCTCAGGCTGCAAGCACATGCAACAAGTTTTATATCCCTATATATGTTGAGTCCTCAGGATTTTTCTTGTAGGTTGAAGACCCCTTACTGAGAATCTTCGATTCTCACTCCTTTAAACTTTGTTATGCAGTTTTGGGTGTCATTGAGAGCAACCATTGAGGGTTGTTGAGCTATGCTTTCATACAGGTATTTGGCTTACTCAAATCTTTATGATTCTAGCATATGAGTTGTTTATTGATTAAGTAATGGTACTACCTATAGTCATTTTTTGGCCTATAGAGGCTAGAGAAGCACAAGGGAGGGCTTTAAAGCTTGCCACTAAGAGTTTGTTCTAAGGTGGAACCTTAGTTATGGATCTTAGTAGTATAATCCAGTGTATAATTCTCATACACTAGTTTGTCTCTAATGTTCATGTTTTAGTGAGTCTTACTCTTGGGTGCGAACGTAGTCTACTCTAGAGTCGCTCCTGGGTGTCAGCATTGTCTACCCTCATTTGGATGCTTGCAAATGATTGATTATGTGTAGTTAATTTCATAGGTATTTTGTACACTTTGATTGCTTTGAACTTGGATCTTAAAGAAAGGCCTGGGCAATTTTTTATTTTATATTTATATTTTATAACTTTTGTTTTAAGTTAAAGCATTACTCATGCATATTTGAATAGTAGGATTAAACAACTAAAAGCATAAAAGTTTTAACTTGTGCGCACGTAATCAATTAGCCAATTGTGACTAGTATGCGGCAAGTTCCCATAGGCTTCCTAGTGCTGCCCAGCGGCATCCTCGTTGTATGACATGTTGGCCTGAGGGAAAGACTTTAGGTGTGAAGGTGCCTGAATGAGAGACTTCCGATAGGATGGTGTTTGCAAAAATTTGAAGAATAGGGCTTATAGGCTCCCCGGAATGTGTTTCCAAGGGAGGAGCCTCCGACACCCAAGTCAGTATTTGAGAGTAAGAGTTGTAAGGAGCAAATAGTGGGGAATAGCCAGAGTTCTGTCTATTTTCTTACCAAGGTCCTTCCTAAGTATTTATAGGAGGGTGAAGGAAGGCAGCCGTTTGACATAGCCTGTTCAGATCGTGACATGTGTTCGATCAGATTTGATCTGTACCCTCAGAGATAGGTATCTCTAGCTGGCCGTAGGCCATTTCGGCCGGAGGGCAGGGGCGTGTGCGAGGTCTCTTTGTCAGAGGCTCCTTAACTGTTTTTGTCATATCTCCGCAAGACCCCTTCGGAGAATGAAACCCTTTCGGGGTATAAGGCTCTTTCGGAATAGGATGCCCCCTTCAACTCAATATAGCCACTGAGGGCTATTAGGAGAGGACCTTCGATAGAGTGGCCACCTTCGGAAAATGCTCTTCCTTGCTGAAGATGGGGATATACTTTCCTAAACTTGGTGAGTTCGCTATTTCGAAGATTGTAGTATATAAATTTTTTTAGGTCAGTTTTGTTACCTACCGAGGGTGGTTGTCGTTCACCGAGGTTGGTGCTAGGTCTTCCCCGAGGGTGGTTTTTGGCTAGGTGATTTGGAGATCTCGAGGATCATGGCCCTTTGGTTATAAGGTGGTGTTCTTCCCAAGGATGGTAAGGGCCCTCTCTTTCCCGAGGTGGGTCACTCATGTTTCCCGAGGGTGGTGCTTCTCAGGTCACTTTGGGAATTCTAGAAGGGTTAATAGCCCTTTGGCTATCATATGCCCCCCTCAGAAAGTCAAAGTTGTATCTTCGGTACTTGAGCTTTTGCAAGCGTTTCATGGAACTCTTTGTGGTAGGTGACAGTAGTCTCAGCAAGAGTTAACTGAATTTTTGACCGAGGTTACCTTCTTCGGATGAGGGCCCTTCTTCGGTTTAGGACACCTCTCCTAGCAGAGGTAGTGCCTTTGGCATTAGGTGGTACTCATTCTTTGCCCAAGCTTTTGGTGTTCCCGAAGTTGTTCCTTCGGACCGAAGTGTACATTCCCCTTCTGTGTTTTTTGTTGTCTGTCAGTGAATGGTCATGTCTTCTGATCAGATAGATGCGTCACTTTGGGCTAGGCTTGCATAGATTTGCTAGCTGTCAGAAGGCGTCCCCTTGTTTCTCGTGTCAGGTGACACGTGTCACCTGGTGATTGGCGAACAGTCGTGTCCATTACATTAGTTACGTATCTTCATCTACGAGGGGTCATTATGGTGACGCTTCACCTACCTCCTTCGATCTACATAAACCCTTCCGCCTCTAGAGTTCTCTACACTTCTCATTTATCATTGCCTTTGCTCTATGTTTTTCTCTCCTTTTTCACCTTCTCTTTGGTGGTGGTGCTAATGGAGGAGCGATTTTTGGCAACACTTGTGGCGGTTTTCCGAAGTTCCTACCTCGGTATGAAATAGGTGGGTTTATTTCTAAAATTTCCATTTTTTCTCAAAATTTTGTCCTTCATCTCCCCGAGGTTAGAGCCTTCTCATCAAATATGTCTTCTCAACATGCTGAAGTTCAGCCCATCCCTGAGAGTTGGCTTCCTCTTAACTCTCATCCGAGCTGTGCCACTTCAGAGAAAGTCCAAAAGTGGTTGGCCAAATTCTTTCTTCCTTCTTTTGCTGTCACTAGGCTTCCTAGCCCTAGTGTGCCCAGTTATGCCCTTCATTCAGACGAGGTTATTGTCTTTAGGGCTCAGCTGAAGGCCGGACTTTGGTATCCCCCTTCAAAGATGGTTTGTGACTTTTTCCAATTCCATGGCATAGCCGTGAACTAACTTCCCCCGAACTCCTATTCTTATTTCAACGCCTTCCTTTGCATGTATGGGGTCTTGAAAATAGAGCCCCACTTTATCTTTTTCATGCAGTACTACAAACTCCACCTAGTTCTGAAGGGGAGCTTCTACTTCTTGCTTCCTCGGGGATTTGGGAGAAAGAAATACATGTTTACCTTCGGAACGAAGGATAGTTGGCGAGGGTGGCAAAAGAAGTTCTTCTTTCTGAAGGTGGATGAGCAGTTGAAGCATGTGCCAACCAAATGGGCCTTAGGGACTCTTGATATTGCTGTAGTGGATCCCCGAAAGCTACTAACTTTAGAGTTAGAGGCCCAATTCAAAGAATTTGACAGCCGTATTCGAGCTGTCGTGGATTGGGGTCCTGAGGTCCCTTTGCGTTCCTTATACCCCTTCCGCATTAGGTGGAACTTTATGACTTAAGAGGTCCTTCGGGAGCTAGGGGTAGTCAAGGAACATATTATCGACAAGGATATGCTGAAGCCCCATTTTTTATGGCAAGAAGGCATGGTTGGTAAAGCTCCTTCGGGGTGAACTCACTTATCCGGCTCTTGAAAAGAGTAAGTCTCTTTCCAGATTTTTGTCATATATATCCTCTGTACTTACATTAATGTTCTTCTTTTTCCAGAGATGGGTGACAAGTTTGCTGCATTCTACAAGAGTCTCTTCCTCAGCCAAGCTAAGAAGGGGGAGTAGCAAAGAAAGAAGGTGGCGCCGAAGAGGAAAAAGGTCCCGGGGGGACCATTTTCGGCGTCGAAGTCAAAGAAGGCCAAGGAGGACTCCCTTCCATCTCTACTCGAAGACTCCATGGAGGTGCAGAACTAAACTCCTCTTCATGCTGATCCACCTTTGGAGCCGGCTATTTGTTCAACTCCCCTTAGTCGTAGTACTGCTGTAGATATTTTGGGGACTTTGGTCGGCGGTCTTTCGGCTGAAGAACTTGAGGAACGCTGAAAAAGGAAAGGCAAAGGTGTTCCCACTGAGGTCCTCAAAGTTAGTGACTCCGAGGAAGAAGAAGTTGAACTTCCTCCAGGTTTGTCCCTTAGCCATTCTTCTATGAGTTTGGGAATTTTTGGCATTTTAGACCTTATAGATGAATGGCTAAGGGATAACGTTCTAATAGAACTTCAGCGTGAATTTGCAAGTGAAGAGGTACAGGCCTCTTGGGCGGAGGACCACGCCTGAAGAAGGGCTATTTAGGATTCCAAAATCCCGAGGGGCAAGGTCCCAAGGGAACCCTTCTGGACTTTCATGGAGGACATGAACCTATTCTCTGAGGATAGCCAGAAAATGGCTCCCCAGATGGCAAAGGGCTTTATGACAAACACCACTTTCCAGTCCCTGACCGAGGAGTGCCCCAACAAAGAAGTCTTCACCGCAAGGATGAACGAGCAGGCTGCCCAGGTAAACTTCAATCATTTAAGACTTAAAAAAATTTCTGAGTTCTCTTTTCTGACTTCCTTTTTCACCCTTATTTGGAATTTTCCCTTTTTGTAGCTATTGGCGTACAGTGGGTACCTTCGGGCCTGGGTAGCTAAACAAACCTGGGACTATGACTACCCCAGCCCGTGGCCCGAGGAGCCTATAAGCGGCTGGAGGCCCCCACGCTCAAAAGGTACAAATTACATCCGACCGAACACGTGTCACGATCTGAGCGGGCCACACCCTCCTATATATATCCAGGAAATGGTATCACCAGGGGATCTTTTTTTCTTTTTGGACTCTGACGAAAAGAGATAACAGGCAAGAACTTCTGGTCCTTAATACTTCTCTCTACCTCCAAAGAGCTAACTTGGGCGTCGGAGGCTCCTCCCCGGAAAAAGACTCTGGGGACCTCCTAACCCTTGTTTTCTGAGTATTTCAGGCAGATCCTCCTGGGAAACATATACTTTAGGCGTTCTCCCTCACTGGAAGTCCCTCCCGGTGACACCATCTCACATAGTGAAGATGCTGCAGGGCATCATTTGGCGCCGTCTGTGGGAACGCAACCCCAGGTTGCCGTTGTTGAAACTCGGCATTCTAAGGACAAGGGACTTCCGAAGTCCCCGTCCGCATCAGTAGTCCAACTGGTAACCAAACCAACTGCAGCGGGGACTTCCTCGCCTGAGGATGAACGTCCTCTGACCATTACTGTGGGCTTCCTGTGTGAATTCCAATGTTCCGTTGTGGCTGAAATGATGCAGTAGTTAGACCAAAGGTGGCCACAGCCAACCCCGGGATGGAGGCCCTCTTCACTAGCACCCCGGCGTGAGAAGAGCCCTTGATCAACTCATCGGAGGTCAGGAAGCGGGGATCAACGTGATGAATCCTCAACGGAAAACATACCCCTCAGGGTGTGACCTATGGGAGAAACGGGGCCAAAGCAACCTAAGACCCCTCGCCAAAGAAGTTCTTCACCTGAGGCAAAGTCACCATCTCCCCGGCGCTGAAGTCATTCCCTAAAGAGGAGACGTCAGTTTCCATTCCCGGAGGCCTATAGGCAGCAGGAAGAAGAGCCCAGTGGCACCCTGTTCATGGATAAAATTTTAAAGAGACTAGAAAGAATGGAGAGACAAGTAGCTCGGAAGCCCGTTTGGGCTAGGTTGTCGGAATCTTTTAGTGGAGATGAATCACCGTTCACCCGAACAGTGGTCGAGGCACCTATGCCGAGTGATTTTTGGGTACCTCGGTTGGAGACCTACGATGGCCGAATTGATCCTCAGGCCCATCTGACCAAATACAAGCGCAGCATGGTGTTGCATGGCGCTGATGATGCTACGCTGTGCAAATGCTTTGAGGTCACCCTTGCTGGGCCGGCCACAGCATGGTACAACTCACTGGCTCCTGGAAAGATCATGGAGTTCCAAGAATTGTCCACTGCCTTCACACAGCAGTTCATTGGGAGCCGCCCAATGGCGAAGATGCTAGTCCAAATGTTCGACTTAGTGCAGAAAAATGGGGAAACCATTCGCGACTACGTCGAAAGTTTCAACAGGGAAGCCCTAACTGTCCCAGACTTCAGGCCAGAGATATGAATCCTGGCCATGACACGAGGACTTGGGAACGACTCCCAGCTGTTCTGTGAATTCTCCAAGGATCCCCCCGACACACTCGGTGAATTTTATTGGAGAACGGAGTAGCATATGACCACCGAAGAATTGAGAATGGGAGACCCAAGGCCTGAACATGTTCGCACCGAGGGACCAAGCCAGCAAACTCCCTACCCAGCTGAAACAGGGGGCGTCCTCAGAAGTTTAAGGGAAGGAAGCCAATCGCCTTCACTCCCCAAAAGACCACGAGGATGAACATCCTGATGGCGATGGAAAGGCAAGGAACTCAGATTCAATGACTGAAGGCCATGACCTTGGACAATAAGAAGAACATGAAAAAATTCTGCCAATTCCATCAGGACCATGGACACGATACCGAGGACTACTTCCAGCTGAGGAAATACATAGAGATGCTAATAAAGCAAGGTCAGCTCCGGCGTTACCTGCGGATTCCCTCCCCGAAGGGAAAGAGGGAAGAAGAGGGAAAAGAAGATGATGAAGAGTACGACTCCGACAGACATCGGAACCGAAGTCCAAAAAGGCCAGAGAGATTTTGGTGATGGAGTATGGGAATCCATCAAGGAAGCTTGCTCGGAAGGATGGCTCCACTGTCATTTTCCCTCATGACGATCCATTGCTGATTATGGCAAGGATAGGTAGCTGGGACGTCAAGAGAGTATTGCTTGATGATGGCTCAAACGCAGACGTCCTATTCTCACACATGCTACCGAGCTTAGGGATATCAAGGAGTGACCTCAAGTCCATCACTTTACCCATTTTTGGAGTGGGGCCGTCCGAACTCCCCGTCCTCGGGTGGGTAGATCTTCCTTTGATGCTGAAGGGAACTTCAACAAACAACAAAAATGAGCTATTTTCCTCTGTAATGACAAGGTTCATTGTCATCGATGTCCCTTCGTCATATAACGCCATTCTTGGAAGGCAAACGCAAGGAAACCTCCACATTCGCCCGGATGTGAAGTACCTAACTGTCACCTTCGCCACTAAGGATGGAGATGCTGAGATCTTCATTGACCAGGGGGAGGTGAGAAAGGTGTTCGTAAAGGCGAGAAAAGCCCCAGTGACGAGCAGTGCGCAGACTATGGAAACGAAGGCCCTGCCCACACAGTAGTCAAAAAAACAAGGAACAGAAGATCCTGAGAAAGTAGAAACGGAAGAAATAGAGCTTGTCCCAGGCCGAAATACACGAATAGGGTAAAAATTGGCCAAAATCGACAAGGAAAAACTTGTATCTTTCCTACTAGTGAATAAAGATTTGTTCGCCTACTCACCGAAAGACATGCCTGGGGTAGACCCTCGCATAATACAACATAGTCTTAAAGTGAGCCCAGAAGCAAAGCCTGTCCGTCAAAAGAAGCGAAGCCTCTCGGCACATAAAAACAACTTCATCAAAATCGAAGTCAAATACTTGATAGAAGCAGGCGTAATCATGGAAGTCAAATACCCTGAATGGCTCAGCAATGTGGTCATCGCCACAAAAGAAAGGAGTAACAAGCTCAGAATGTGCATCGACTTTTTGAAATGTAAATGATGCTTGTCCTAAAGACTCATATCCCCTCCCGCCAATAGATCAGTTGGTGGACTTGATCGCTGAGTATGGACTCCTGAGCTTCCTCGATGCTTTCAGTGGGTATCATTAAGTCAGGATGAACCCCAAAGACGAGGAAAAAACCGCGTTCATCACCGAAGTTGGTACATACTGTTACGTCAGAATGCCCTTCGGGCTTAAAAATGCAGGAACCACCTACCAGAGGCTGATGAACAAGGTCTTCAACGACCAAATAGGGAGAAACATGGAAGTCTATGTGGATGACATGATAGTCAAGAGCAAGTTGCCCAGCAGCCATATTGCCGATTTGGAGGAAACTTTCCACCAACTTAGAGCGTTCGGAATTCGTCTCAATCCCGAAAAGTGCGTCTTCGGCGTAAGTTCGGGCAAGTTCCTCGGGTTTGTGGTATCAGAAAGGGGTATCAATGCCAACTCGAAAAAAGTCAAAGCACTACTTGAATTCCGAACTCCTGTAAGAACAAAAGATGTGCAAAGGCTTACGGGGAGAGTAACGTCCCTTAGCAGATTCATCTCCAGGTATGGGGATCACTGCCGAGCATTCTTTAAGGTACTCACTAAGGCAACATAAAATGATGGCAACCTTGGAAACAACGACCATCCTTGGAACGAGGATTGCCAAAACGCCTGGGAAGAGCTCAAAGTTTATCTAGCCTGGCTACCCACTATTCGGCAACCTTGAGAAGGAGAACCCTTTGTGCTATACCTCACTGTTGCTGAAAAAGCACTAAGCTCGGTTCTTGTGAAGGAAGAAGGAGCGGTGCAATGGCCAGTATATTACGTAAGCAAATCTCTGCACGGCACCGAAATTAGGTATCCCCTACTGCAAAAAGCAATCTATGCCTTGGTACTAACATGCAGGAGACTGCGTCCATATTTCCAGGCTCACCCCATCATTATCCGAAGCAACCTACCTCTTCGGGATGTCAAGAAGAGGGTAGACCATTCGGGAAGGCTTTCCAAGTGGTGCATAGAGCTTGGTGAATATGACATTACTTATGAACCAAGGAAAGTAATAAAAGCCCAAGCTTTAGCAGACTTCATGGCCGAAGTGCCTTTTGCCGAAAATGATCAATCGGACCTCTGCAAAAATGAGCCAGAGTGGACTCTGTTTGTAGATGGGGCCTCCGGCTCCAAACACCAGGGAGCTGGGGTAGTCATTCGCGGCCTCGAAGGCATGGAAGTAATGAAAGCCATCAAGTTCGTGTTTAATGTCACCAACAATGTGGCAGAGTACGAGGCCCTCATAGCAGGATTGCGCCTTGCCAGAAAGATTGGTGTGAGAAACCTAAAGGCCCACAGTGATTCTCAGCTGGTGGTCCAACAGATGGCGGGGGATTACAGTGCGAGAGATCCAACTTTGGCAAAATACCATGATCTCATATCAAAGCTCATCCAGGAGTTCGACACAGTACATATAAAAAATGTACCTCGACGAAACAATATCGAAGCAGACAGTCTGGCCAAATCAAAAAGATTCATCGAAGTACTAAGCCACCCGAGCATTGCGGCAGACAGTTTGGCCAAATCAAAAAGATTCACCGAAGTACTAAGCCACCCGAGCATTGCGGTAATGAGCATAACAACCTCGGAAGAAGGATGGGAAAATCCTATAAAGAGGTACCTTACAACCTCAGAGCTTCCTGGTGACCTTCGCGAAGCGGCAAAAGTATGAAGATGTTCCGGATGATATTTCTTAATAGGGGAAAAACTATACCGACAGGGATATGCAAGTCCATTGCCAAGGTGTATTAGCAAAAAGGACACACATGTAATTCTCGAGGAAGTCCACGAGGGAATTTGTGGTGCCCACATCGGGATTGACGCTTTGGCAGGAGTAATACTCCGCCAAGGGTATTTTTGGCCCATATTAAGAAAGGATGCAGGACAATTTGTCCAAAAATGTGATAGTTACCAGAGACACGCCAACGTTCAAAGGTCGCCCTTGGAATTAATAACCTCGGCTGACTACCCCTGTCCCTTCGCAGTGTGGGGTATTGACCTCATCGGGCTACTCCCGACAACACCCGGAGGAGTGAAATTCTACGTGGTTGCAGTAGACTACTTCACCAAATGGGTGGAGGCAGAGCCCCTAGCTGCTATTTCAACAAAGGATATACAAAAATTTGTCTGGAAAAGCATCATATGCAGATTTGGCATACCGAGGGTGATAGTTGCTGACAATGGTTCCCGGTTTATTGACGAAGGGTTCCAGGAATTCATCACTGACCTCGGAATAAAGATGTACTTCGCCCCGGTAGCTCATCCCCAAAGTAACGGATAAGTAGAGGTATCTAACAGAACCGTAAAAGATGGTCTTGAAAAGAGATTGGGGGAAGCAAAGGGAAAATGGCCAGGAGAACTTCCTAGTGTGTTGTGGAGCTATCGGACGACACCCCGAAGGGCCACGAGTGAGACACCTTTTTCGCTCATCTTCGGCACAGAGGCCATTATCCCTATCGAGGTAGTATGGCCATCAGTTAGAATACAAGTGTTCGATGAAAGAGAAAATGACCTTGGGTTGAGAACTAAGCTCGACATAGTTGACGAACACAGAGAAGTGGCCGAGCTCAGAAGAAAGGCCTTTCAGCAAAGGGTGGCCATAAGCGCAAACCTGCATGTTAGGCCAAAAGGAATAAGGAAAGGAGACCTCGTCCTTCGAAAGGCCGAGTTTGAACCCCGAAAACCGTCCTATGGGTTACTTCGGCCGAACTGGAAAGGGCCTTACTTGGTCCTAGACGAGGTCCGAAAGGGAGTATACAAGCTTGGTGACACCGAAGGGGGATAACTGAAAAATACATGGCACTCGGATGCCTTAAAGAAATTCTATACTTAGAATTTTAGATGAGAAATTGTACAAGTTAGAAATTTTCCTAAGTACAGAAGTTTTCCCCTATTTGAGAGTACTCACTGAACAAAGCTGAAGCACGCACTCCCGAAAGTCACGTTTTCCTTCCGAAGTTGATTGGGTTATATGCCCAAAAAAGGTGAAGTCTATTGAGTACGGCCGATGAGGGCAGGCTAAAATTTGCCTAAGGGAACTTCACCAACAATGAACATTTACCTGAAGGTTGGCCGGTGAAATGAGCAAAATGTACCTTTCCGAAGACCCCTGACCGAAAGTGGTCGGGACAACTGGGAAACAAAAAATTGCTCAAAAAACTTAACCAAATTATGAAGGAAAATTTATTGAAGAAGGTCTTGGTACAAGGAGAAGGTGACAAGAAGAAAATACAAAGAAAAAGAAGAAGGCAAAGGCCCTAGAATATCTAAGGGGCCCCGGCGTCATGGGAAGCTCTCGCTCCTGTGTCTTTGGCCACCACATTCGGTGCAGGAGGAAGGGAAAACGACAGGTTGAGGAGCTCAATTTTCAACCAAGTCCACCAAGGCCCCTCAGGAATATCCAAGGCAGCCAAAAAGGAAAGGTCGAGGTCTAGATATTGATGGATTTCAGGAGCCAAATAGCGCAGCAGAATTTAGCCGAAACCTTCCAGGATCCAAGTGAAACGGGGTAAACTGAGTGTTAAAAAATTTTCATACCTAATTTTCGATTGAGATCTCTCACTCAACTGTAGAGTTGAATCACTAAACCTGAACAGTTGACGTGTTCAGGCTCTCTATGGTATCCACACGAGCCTCTCGGGATCACCACGCTTCCACCATGTCTCGGCAGATGCGTTTCTCTTACGCTCACAGTGCTAGCTTGCGTCCTCCAAGGAATTGCAAGAGAAGAGTGTGGCTGTCCTTTTGGGAGGCTAGGGCAATGAGAGTTGCGAATTTCTCACTAAAAGTTGTATCTATAGTGAGACTCAACTTCCAAGCCTAATGGGTTTCAAAGCCCTAATCCAATTAGGATTTAATTTCGGGCTTAATAATGGCTCAACTCTTTGGCCCATTATTAATACGAAATTAAAGTGAAACCATAACCCAAATAATTAGGCTATGCACTCTAATGATCCAAATAGTTTTATGTGTGCGACCCAATAGGCTCTTACCACGTTGGCAATGATCATAAATCACATTTATGATCATAAGCAATGAGCGGTGTCTAGCAACACATCATTGCTACCCAAGTGACAAGATTGTCGATGATTCGACTAAACCTTTATGATTATCATTGATATATGCCATTGTCCCTTTGTCCAAGATATCAAGACTAAGCACGAGACATGGAATGTGTCACTCTCGTATAGCCCAATCTTTGGTTTCCTGATTACCGAGTAGACCAGCTTAAACTGATGACATTGATATCATATATCAACTCATCCGAGCATGGCCATGCATTTTCTAAGTCTCACTCTATCAAGGGGCCCGAAGATATCACTCCTGTTACATAGGAGGGACAAGTCCCATCTTGATCATGTAAATCCATCCGCATGATATGTGACATACCCAATAACCTCCTTCAAGTTCACTCAGTTACGAGCAATAAAGGAAAGTATCAAAGTATGTGACTCACATGTAGGGAACCTTGATGATCTTAGGTCGAAGGACTACATATACCATGATCACTATGAGAATCACTTATGACACTCATATAACGATCCATGTAGTGTTCTCATGGTGGGTCGGTCCAGTACACAAGTTCTCCAACTTGTACCCATATGTAGACTACATATCTCATATTAGTCTCCACATATGCTATTCATTATGTATTATTGCAACCCACTCCACAATAGCACTAGACCAGGGACGTTTAAGAATATCATTATTCTAGGGTTACGATTATGTTTGTTAAGTTACACAGAAACAAAACAACAAACATAATTGCTGGATTAATACCTTAATAAAATATCATGACTCAATGTGCAAAAATACAATCATCTCATGATTGGCTTTTGGGCACAACACTAATAGATATTTCTTCAGAACTTGGTGACAAGCTAGGCAGAAGCCGTCCTGAAAGGCAACCTTGGTCGTTTGAACGGCCTTGTCTTTCTCAATGTCCAAGTCATTAACCTCATTCTGGAGATTTGCAACCTCCTTCTCCAGCTTCTTTATCTTCTTCTTCTTCTTTGAATCCTTCTTCAGCGAGTCGACCTTGGCTTGAAGTTTGGCGTTGTCAGCAAGAGCCTTCGTCAGGAGAGCAGCTTCTTCTTCTTTCTCCTTCTGAATGGCCTCGTTGGCCGAGGTCAGGCTCACAACCTTCTCACCAAGGTCGGACATCTTCTTGGAGAAATCCTTCAATAGCTCCTCTTGGCCCTTCAAGAATTCCTCCCGAAGCTTGGCAACCTCCTCCTTGGCTATCCGGCTTAACTCAGCATTTTTACGACTGAGCTAGCACAGAAGACCCTGGCCTTCTCCAACTTATCTTCGGCCCAAGCTCGGACTGAAATTGCTTTGCCGCCTAAGCTCAGAGGTATCCACTATACCCCAGAAGCTGCAAAAAAAAAAAAAAGAGAAGGTACTCAATCAAATTTACACAAGGAAAGCCAAAACACTTAGACAAAAAAGTGGGAGGAAAAATGAAGAAGCTTGAAGGACTACCTGGGCAGCATGCTCGGAAACCTTGGCGGCAAGGGCATCCTCGGTGGTGCACTCCTCGGCAACTGCCTTGAAGGAAGCCTGAGTGAGCACGCCCCTCGCCATCTGGGGAGCCATCTCCTGGCAGTCCTCGGAGAACAGATTCATGTCCTCCGTGAAATACCAGAAGGGCTCCCTCGGAACCTTGTCCTTCGGGATGTGAGAATCCTGAAGAGCCCGCCTTCGGGCATGCTCGACCATCCAAGCAGAGGGAGCCAGTTCCTCTGCAAAATTAAAAACGTAAGTCAGACAAAGCTCCTTAGCTATGCGAGCTATGAGGATACGAGTACTAAAATGGGGTAAGAGACAAACCTGGCACAACCTCAGCAACGTCGTCATCGGAGTCCCGGACCTCCTCCACGTCGGTAGGGATATGTTTGCCTTTGTCCCTTCGGCATTTTTTCATCCCCTCGGCAGAGGGACCCCCTGCCAAAGAGCCCAAAAGATCCACCGACGTGGTGGGACTCAAAGCAACAGCAACAGTAACCACCCCGGCAGGAACCTCGGCGGGAGTGTCAGGCTCGGCGGGAGTTTTAGGCTTGGTGGAAGTTGCAATGTCACCGCTGACCTCCGCCACATCCTTCGGGGGTGGAAGAAGGGTGTCCTTCTTCACCTTCTTGGCC